>OY757917.1:6099438-6119438 GCA_963585895.1 Sepioteuthis lessoniana
GGAGAAGGCACTTATCCTTTTCCCCAGATTATTCAACTTACTCTTGATCCATATCTTATAATTCTGAGTGTTAAGCAAGGAGGCATCAAGTACCTTTTTGAGTTTTTGGTATGACTCAACCTGGGATTGAACCCTGGTCTCCTGGACAATTAGTGAACACTCTAACCAATGGACCAGTAACTAAATATATATTCTAAATATAAAGTTGGCGACTGTAGTAGAGGGTGACCCAAAGGCTCCCTTTTCGATAGCTACTCCCCAAGGTGTAGGGGAGAGAGCTACTCCTTTCCCTGGATTGTTCCACTTTACCCTTGATCCATACCTTATAATGCTGAGTGTTAAGCAAGGAGGCATCAAGTACCATTTTTTTTTTAGTCTTTGGTATGCCTCGACCTGGGATTGAACCCTGGTCTCCCGGGCCATTGGCGAAAATTCTAACCATCCTGCCAATGCCCAGTACAATATGCCAAATATACCTGTATTTCATTTCTTTCTTTTTGTTTTATCTTCCCACAAAGAAATATTAACGCATTTCAGTCTTTTATACCTTTCCATTCATCACTCATTGACTTGATATTTACTTAACAAGCCTTTGTCATTTCATCTCCATCCCTCTTATCTCTTTCACACCCACCTATATATATATATATATATATATATATATATATATATATATATAGGGGGGGAGAGAGAGAGAGAAATCGATAAATTTGTATGACAAGAAAAAAGTTGGTCAACTTTTTCTTGTCATACAAATTTTCCCTTAATTTTTGTATTTTGTACTTTTAAACATCCATCGTTGATTTAACATCAGTAATATAATTCCCCACAGTCCTGATGATGGTTCATTAGAACTGAAATGCTATAGTGTCGATTTTGCTTCTCAATAAATCTCTCCTACTTGGATTACCTTGTTATCAATTTTTCTCTTTATATTGTTGGATTACACTCCATTTTTACTTCCATATATATATATATATATATATATATATATATATATATATATTATATATAGTCATCCACAGACATAGGAGCTATTAGCTGTGAAGTAAATTTTAAACGGTTATGACTCACAATTACTATTGTTAACATACATCCGTTCAACGGCTACCGAGACCTCAATTCATATATGAAGAGGCTTGTAATAGTCGCTAATGGCAACATGATTACTTCTTCGCCAGAGAACTCAACCTTACGGGGATAGGGGAGTATATATCTCTATAGTCATCCACAGACAGATTTTGTGTTCTATCCAAACTCATCAGTGTGGCTAGACATTAGCTTTCCGTAGCTGGGATTGAAACCCGGTTTACTCAAACGCCAAGCCAAGCCTCTAACCATTCAGCTACAAAGTAAATTTTAAATGGTTATGAATCACAATTACTATTGTTTACATACATCTGTTCAATGGCTACCAAGACCTCAATTCATATATGAAGAGTAATCGTGTTGCCATTAGCGTTTATTGCAAATAAACGCTAATGGCAACACGATTACTTCTTCGCCAGAGAACTCTGACAACATATGATACACCTTAATTTTAGCAGGGCAAATCAAGAAAAAAACAAAGTACTAATATTAAATGTGATGAAATTAATATAATGAATATTATCAATGATAACACTTATAATCTGCAAAATAGCCTTTCAGATAATGACAATAGGTATATGAAAGATACTCTAAAGTCTAAGCCAACAGGAGTTACCAGATTGCTAATTTTGGCTATCATGAATTTTAAACCTACATATGGTACATAAGATGCAGGGGAATTTCAGAAGATATTTTTAGTAAAAAAAAAAAAAGAAAAAAAAAGAGTGCCTTATTGTCAAATACGGTATATATTAGAATGCACACATTGCTCTTTGTAATATATAGGGGAATTAGAATGACCTTTCAATTTTAGAATAAATAACAATAGATAGAAAACTGAATCTCTGAATTATAACAAGTTTCTACCAGACTATAATTTTAACATCTGCTAAATACACTATAATAGAGAAGGTTGGATTTTTTTTTTATCTAACCCCACATCAATTTTAGAAAACCCTGAAGATATATTTATTATAGATCTTGAAACTTTATCCCAAATGAACTTGATAACAAACTAAATCACCCTAAAAATATTACATTCTAACTCTCAAATACTTATTAAAATGTTCAGAGTTAATTTTTTAGACTAATCTTAATGCTTATCAACATTTTCAAGAAAAAGCAAAAAATGTTTATGAATAAGAATTCATAAATACATGCAAAATTGAATGTTTAAATTATTAAGTGTTAAAGTTTAATTTTTATTATCAAATGTGAAACTAATCCTTTGGCATTTTATACACCTCCAGTCAGTCTAAAAATAAGCATCTTCTGATAAGACTGAACATATATATAATTTTTCCAACAAATGTTTGTTTTTGTTTTTCATTCATAAAATATGTAGAAATTCAATATTTGCAATGTAAAATAGGAACAACATAGGTGGTTTTGTTCAGTGCTTAATAACTTGGATACTAAGTTGAATGCAGACCCCGGAAAAAAAAATTGCTTTTTGGTGATCTTTCACAAGCTCTTAAGCATTACAGTCAGTTTCACAACTGTAACTTGATACTCAGATGGTTGTGTTGATGTTGTTTGTTTTTTCATATTTGTAAGCATCAACTGTGACCACCTGTTGTATATTGACCCATGACTGAGCCGTCAATCAGAGATTCCTTAAACAGGACGCATCTGTGAAAATAAGCGGAAACAGTCACGTGGTTAATCAGAAATGTGTGGGTGTTACAAAATGATATATGTAGATACCCATGTGAGAATCTCAATCAGTTGGAGTGAGTCTTGAGTCAGTACTAGCTTGCAGCACAGTCAAGTTGGAAGATAAAGAACCATGGCAAGGACCAGTTAAGTACGTCTTGTCAAAAGAGGAGACGTAAGGCCTTGAAGATAACACGGCATGGTATGGTCAACAGAAGAAGTTATGAGTCAATGTAGCAGTCTGTCTGTGTCTCCATCTCAGTCTGTCTCTCTCACACCAAACAGAAGCTTCAACCCCTTTCAAGAATAATGTGTGAGAGTTATATTTTTATAAAGAAGTATTGTGCTTCTTCCCTCATCAAGAGCATATAACACACCATCTCTCCACCTTTTCAGTGGGAGTAGATGCAGAGAAAAAATCTAATAAACTGAGAATTCATGTGGAAACTTGAGTGAGGTTTTTTTTTTTTTTTTTTTTTTTTGTAACCTTTAATGCATCATTTATAGTATCTTATGATAATCCTTGCTCTTCTGAAAGTTTTTGGGTGTTTGTTTATCAGGTTCACCTCTACCTTGCAATTCTAAAGCCTCATAATCAGCAATTGATGGTCATTTAATGTGAGATTTATTTCAACGGGTGTATTACCATTTTTAGAATGCTGAAACCAGTTTAAGTAGTATGGTTAGATATTGTTTCATTGTATTCTACTTTCTGAATTCTATGAACAGTTTTATTGGCTCAAAGGTCCAGTTTAAAAGAATGCATCAAAACTAGCAAATTCTCAATATTTGTATTTGTCACTTGAACATCTGAAGCAAAAAATGAAACTCAACAGTATTGATTATATGTTACTGTTTTTGCTTTTTAGCTATTGAAAACATTTTTTTTAATAAGCAATTTCCTACGTTGGAAAGAACTGGGCAATATATGTATTAATTCAGGGAAGAATGGATTACAGTTATTATGTATGTGGGTGAGTATATGTGTGTGTATGGATATATATGTGCAAGTGTAGATATGTATGCTTGTGTGGGTGGGTGGGGTAATGTGCATATATTAGTGTGTGTGTGTATGCATATATATATAATTTTATTTTTTATTTTTTTTCAGATTTTAATTCATTTTTATGATTTTAAAAGATTCTAAATACCATGCACTTGCTTTTTAAAGCAATATTTAAATTCTGTACATACCACAAGATCTTCATAAACAACTGTAAAACAAGTACTTTTGGTACACTTGATGAGAAGAAACCACAAAATAAGTGATGCAGTTTGAGGAAATCCTGTAGATTTTAATGTATTTATAATTAAAGGGTGTACCACAAATCCTGCATGATTGTTATTGTATACTTGAATGAAGAAAATATTCAAATACCTCAACCCTAAGGAACTCTGTTGAATAAATAAACATTTGAAGGCTTTTTTTTTTTTTTTTTTTTTTTTTTTTTTCCTCTTTCTAACCAACTATGATGCTGAATTTCTTCGACACTTTAGGCATCTGTGCATACACATGTGTATGTATGTGTGTGTGTGTGTATATATATATATATATATATATATATTGGTGTGTGTGTGTGCATACATCGATATATATGTGTGTGTGTGTGTGTGTGTATATATATATATACTGCATCCTATTCTTTCTATGTGCTACTCAGTCCAACATTCTTTGGCTAAATGGTTTGTCAAGTGTCTTAACTCCGTCTTAGAATTTTATTCGGGATTTTGCGTAAAAGATTCTTTTACATTTGCTTCTATTATCTGTCGACTCCCTTTTTGTAATGATTCCCAATTCTTAGTTTCTTTTGATATTGTTTCATTATTTACCAACATCCCCTTGGATGAAACAATATCTGTGTTGACTTTCTGTATTGTGGACCATCAACCTCTGTTCTTCCTCTTCCAGAAGACATTTTTGTTGAGCTGATGGAAATTGCCACAAAGTCAGTGTCATTTAGCTTTAATGAAGTTATGTATCATCAGATTGATGGTATTAGTATGGGTTCCCCTCTTGGACCCATTCTGGTGAATATTTTTGTTGGGTTTCATGAAAGACTACTTTTTGAAAAGTTTCCTAAGCCCTTTATTTACCTATGTTACGTTGACGACACTTTTGTTAGTTTTAGTTCACATAGTGAGGCTTTAAAGTTCTTCCATAAGTTAAATGATTTACATCTGTCTTTATCATTCCCTATGGAAGAGGAAAATTGTAATAAATTACCATTCTTAGACATGTTAGTTGAAAGTGGTGAGTCGGTTTTCCTCTCCTCTGTTTATAGAAAACCTATGTTTACAGGGCTGTATCTGAGCTGGGATGCATTTGCTCCCAGGTCTAGGAAACTAAATTTAATTAAGTGTCTTTCTTTTAGAGCTTTAAACATTTGTTCTGACAGCAAGATTGAAGAAGAACTGATGGTAATTAGAGATTTATTCCTCAATAACGGGTATCCCAAGGAAGTCATTGATAAGAATATTAATTCAACTGTGACTAAATTTAAGAATAAGATCTTTGGTCCATCGAAATGTCCAGTTTATTTTAGACTTCCTTGAATTGGTCCTGCTAGCCAGTCATTTGCCGATAAAGTTGCCTCCTCAGTATATCGTTATTTTCATGCTGTTAAAGTTAGATATATTTTCGCTAATAAGACGGCCTCCAACTCCATACATAAGAATGTACTTCCTATCTTCAACCAAAGTCTATTAATTTATAAGTTTAAATGTTGGTGTAATTCAACATATATAGGTCGTACAAGCCAATGTTTAGAAGTTCGAGTAAGACAGCATGCACCCTGAGGTATTTTAAACAGTGGTCGATTAACATCCGGGCACTCACAGGCTCTTGACTCGGCTATTGGTGAACATCTTCTAACTATAAATAGTTGCAGGACCAACTACCAAGATGACTGTTTTTCTATTCTGCAGAGAGGTTGGAGTAAAATCCATTTGAACATCTTAGAAGCAATCTACATTTTTTAGATCACCCCTCTCTATGTAGACAGAGATCCAGTCATAACTTATATATTTGGGGAGACATTCTAAGCATTGGCATGACATAAAATTTCGTTTTTTTTTTTTTTTTTTTTTTGTCATAATATTCCCAAGTTAAATAATCCATTTTTAATCGTTGCACCGGTGGGATTGTATGAATAGTACCGGACGAAAGGGCCCTAACATTCTTTTATTTTTTTAAATAATTTCATCATCATCATATCGCGCTGGTAGCACGGATATCCCTGACCCTCTCTCGCCACTCCTCCCTATCGTTCATCGCCCTAGGTAGGTCTTCAGGACAACATCCTGTATCCTCACATAGCTGCTGAATGTACGTTCGAGCTGGTCGTCCTGCTTTTGCGTGGCCATGAGTGGGGATCCATAAGAGTACATCTCTTATGAGTTCATCTCTGCTTCTCCAGCAGTGTCCTGCATGTCTGGTTCGCCTAACTTGAATAGTTTTCGTGATAGGGGGCAGGTGGCCGTACAGTTGGTGTCTTGTGGGGTGTTGCTGCCAGGACTTGTTCAGGATTGCATGCAGCATTCTTGTGTAATTGCCATCTAGCTTCTTCTCCAGTCGTTTTGTTAGCGTCCATGTAGTGCATCCATATAGCAGTATCGATGTGACCGCTGCCTGGAAGAAACTGCGTTTTATTTTATCGGTTAGGTCTGATTTCCATATAATCGATAGCCTATTGATAGCTGTCCATGCTTTCGTTAACCTCGTTTCGATGTCCTTTTCGAAGGACATCGAAACGAGGTTAAATAATTTGGTCTCCCTTATACACATGATTCCCCTATAAGTTGGTTTATATATATATATATATATATATATATATATATATATATATATATATAACTACTGCCTCAAAAAATAGTAGGCAAGATATTTAGCAATGGGACAGTGCACAAAGTGGTATAAGATTCAAAATAATTTTGCTCATCTTTTTTCATGCACTAAAAAAGATGCTTCTCTATATATCTATACCAGCAACAAAAATTATATAATTTGGACTCTTTGAGAGCATTTACTTTGATCATTTACTTAGCAGCAAAGAAAAGATGCAAAACTTTTTTCTTATCACTGAACATTCTGGCTGATTTCTTCAAGTTCCATCATAAACATTGACTGTTGTTTTGACCCATTTGTTTTTCATTTGTTTTCTTGTACATTTTTAATTTTCAAGATATATTGCTTTGAGTTTTCTATCCTGATGCTTTGATGTCTTTTGTAATCTTCATTGTTTTCCTTTTTCGACCACCCCATTTCTTTTATATTGGCACTGAATTTTAGACACAGCTGACTGAAAACAACCAACGTTTTTCACCACACTTCAGTATAGATTGTCTTATTGAATGATTCTTTCCATTGTTTCATTAACAGTTCTTTTGTTAGATCCATGTTTTCTTTCAATTAAATATACCCTATCACTTACAGAGGTTTGCAAGAATTGTCTTTTAACTGTAAACCAATTTTCATACCCAGGCTTCTGCTGGTATTTGTTTTAGGAATGCAAATTACAGGATCATTCCATAATTTTTGGCTCAAAATTGGTTTATTCCATAATATTTTCCTCTTCGTGGCTTGGAAAAAATTACACCATTAATTTAGATAACTTAGTTTATTTAAGGAATATTTTATGAAGCCAGAATATTCAGCTATTAAGGAAAAACTGTTTTGCATCATATCTGTTGTTGGTTTATTCACAGGTAAATAGAAAAACTAAGTGAACATCCTCAAAATGTGTTAATTCTATAATTCTTGGCAAGGATAGTAATACCCAGAAAAATTTGATGGAATACATAATAATTAGATTAATTTAAACCAGCAATAATAATCTGTAATAAGTCATTGTTGATTTCCATCTCAAAATATAGTGATTAAATTAAAAAATTTATGCCTAATGAAAAATAACCTTACAATAAAGAGAAAACTTTAATAGTAGAATTAAACATTCAGTTTTGTGAAGTAATAGATAATATTTTTGTTGGTAAATATGATAATTAGTTTTTGAGAAAAATTTAGTTTACATTTTAGATGGATTGTTTCATTTAGAATAGCACTAGTGTTGTCAGTTCCCAAGAAGGTCAAGCTTGATATCAGGACTATTGTAGCTGAGAATAATCATAAAAGCTTTTTACAAAACAATCATTTATTTAAAAAAAAAAAAATTTTAAAATAAGATTAAAAATTATTAATAAAACAGTTATATCATGCTTGTTTTGTTAACTCTCTCTCTCATTTGCTTTGTGTCTTGTATTCCCTCTCTCTGTCTATGTGTCTTGTATGCTCTCTGTCTGTCTGTGTGAGCCCTCTCTCTGTGTCTTGTATGCCCTCTCTGTCTCATTCTTGCTTTCTCTTTCTCACTTGCACTCTCTGTCAACCTCGTTCACTTTTTGTCTCTCTTGATGTTTCTTTCTTCTTTTGTGGGTGGGTATTATCAATTTATCTACATCAGGTGTGGGCAAACTCTGGCTCACCACACTGTTCTGTGCAGCCTGCAAGAGCCTCTTAAAAAAATAAACACTTGCACTAGAATCGAGACTAAATCCTTTTGATTTTAAAAGATGTGGCCCTTTGATAATTCATAACCCAGTGATGAGTCTTTCTCATCAAAACATTTGCCAAGCCTTGATCTAAATTGATGATGTTTTTATTAAAACGTACAATTTTCAATCTATTCTTTAACTGAAAATCCTTTCTCTCCAGAGTAAATTCAAATCAAAAGGTTCACCTATCTGGCAATAAAATAAAAACCTCAAGGTCATGTAACTTGCTTTTCCCTATCCTAAAATACTATCTCTTTGCACTATATTTATGTCTCAGAGTTGGTTTCATGTAAGACCTAATGCCTACAAAACTTATCTGATCTCTATGACCTGTGTCAGAAAGGCATAAAAAAAATAACAAACTTTTCCTGTATAGTCAGATAAAGAGGTGCTTCCCTTGGGGCAAAATCTTAGACCCAAACTATCTTGTTTATACAATGTAATGTTCAAAGACAAGAACAGCTTTAAAGCCCAAGTAGTTTTCTGTACAAGCAATAAATTTTCGCACTATTTTGTCTTTAACACTATATTTTTCTTTTTTGTTCCATACCCACATTGATCTTACATGCAATTTAAAAATGGAGTTCTGTCTTAAGAAACAACTTGTTCAGCCAACCACTAATTTCCATTATCGAGTACAATTGGAAATGTATCCTTTTATACTCATCTATTAATTCAATTGACAGACCTGAATTTCCCTGTAGAGGACACTTCGCTTAAAGTGTCAAATAATACTTCCACCATATGTTCAGCCATTTACTAAGTAACACTTGCATGAATGAGTATTAGATTGGAGAAGGGAAGAAGAAATCATGGTCTGGCCCAAGAGTGCTATTACAAGTTTACAGATTCCAAAGAAATCATTTCAGGTAAAAGACAAGTAAATGTTTTAACATTTATCCCTTGTTTAGCAATTTCTTTCCAAGTTATTTGGAATTTTGTGATAAAGCTTTTTTATAACCAACTTTAGATAATTACTTTATTTTTGTAAACAGGGCCAATGCTAAGGTCTGACGCAGGGGACAAAAAGTAGTGATAAAGTAGTATTCATAGAAAATATATGAAACTTACCCTTCTAAGACCCCCCCAAGTAGGCTACCCCACCTGGTAACTTTAGTTTGAACTGGCTGACTACAATGTCACAATTTTGCACATTAGCCACTATGCCATGAAGACCCCTTCCAAAATCATAATAGTGTGTAAATTATTAATATTTGACAGGAATACTTGAAACCATTCAATTGTGTCCAGATTATTTGTATTAGATAGGAATACTTGATATCATATAATTGTGTGCAAACAAATGATTATCGACAAAAAATACAATAGAACATTAAAAATATAGTTAGGATTGTAATCTGACACCTAAAAATTAATCAAATTTCATCATTAAATATCCCATAAGGAGTTGATGTGCTGTTAAACCATTAAGCCTAAACATTGAGAATAAATATGAAAATAAAAATGTACAATTAACATATTTTCATTGTCTGAGTAAACCTAATTGAAAGAATCCAAATTAAAATGAGATACAAAAAGAGTAAATAATGGGGTATTTGCAGAAATGTGTTTATCATATATACTCATATGTGAATGTTTTTAAGAAGTGATATGAAAGTTTGTGAGAGACTTACATTGTTTTAGAAATGTTCTTTTTTTTGTTTGGAATTGAATGTGCCTGTATGAAAGCGAGGTTAGGACAGTGTATGCTGTGTATTATTCTGTGGTGTTATGTTGAATGCAACATGAAGTAAGCTGGGGACAAAAATCCTCTTCAGAGAGGAACAAGCTATGTCCTTCTTTTTTTTACTTTTTTTTATTTTTTTTAAAGATATCCTATAGTTTAAGAGAGAATGAGGTTTTAACTTCTCCTCCACTACTCTGCTAATGCCATCTAGCTGTTATCAACAAAAATTCTTTGGCAGACAAGGGAGATAATCATACACTCTTGTTTACAGGAAGATGCAAGATCACAAGGACAAATAAACTAGGAAGAATTAACAGATATGTGATGATCCTCTAAACATGAACAATCTACTACTATAGTTTAAATAAAAGTTTTGGTTTAAAATTTCTCGAAGGTTATTAACCATGGCAGATACCTGAAGAATGTCAGTGTATACAATAGCAGAAATATTGTGATAATAACAAGTAAAATGAGGATACTAGTCAGAGTACATCACCTTAAAATTTCATTTATATATTAATAATCTCACATTTTATTTATCATTAGAAAGCAAAAGCATTAATTTACACATTTAAAGATTTTATGATTTGATAAGCAATAGTTTATACTTAATTCTTTGTTTACAGATTTTTAATATTGGATAGGAATACTTGAAACAATGTAATTGGTTAGAAATTATTAGTATTATATAGAAAACCATATTTATTTAATGAAAAAATGTCTTGAGGGTTTCAAATTGCTTACAATCAGGACAGTAATTTAGCTATTTTTTTTATTTATTCATTCTTTTTTATTTTGAGATGCAGCACATGCATTTTTTTTCTGTCCCAACATTTAGACAGCCCAATCAGCTGTTGTTGTAGAACACACCAACTACATCTCTGCAGAGAATTTAGACCCCACCACCCCGGATAGGATATCAAACCAACTGATGGCAAGGCTCCAGCCTTGGAGATTTGGGGAATATGGTGTACTCCTTCATTGCCATTGCTCCCAGGTCCACTCTGACCCAGAGTAAGTAAAGTAAGCAAAGTAGGCGGCAGTAGTCGAGGATAACCCGAAGGCTACCTTTTCGATAGCTACAACACCAAGGTGTAGGGGAGGGCGCTACTCCTTTCCCTGGATTGCTCCACTTTACCTTTGATCCTAACCTTATAATGCTGAGTGTTAAGCAAGGTAGCATCAAGTATCATTTTTTGAGTCTTTGGTATGACTCAACCTAGGATTGAACCCAGGGACCCAGAGTAGTAGCACCTGATAGGGTCCTGTCTATGGGTCAAATAGTACTTTGTGCAAACAAATAACTGATGTTAAATTGTGACTGTTATTTCGCAATACTTGAAACCATTTAACTGTGTACAAAAGAGCTCAGGCTTATTTTAAGAATGTTAACTACAAAATGTGTCTACAAATCATATATATATATATATATATATATATATATATATAATTATTAATAAATAATAAATAAATATATATTATATTTAACTCATGGAAAATATTTTTTTGCAACCTAATATAATATATATATCTATATAATAATATATCTCATAATATATATATATATAAACAGGATTTGGCCTTAAATAACCTGCAATGGTTGATATGCCATAAAACTAAACCAATTGCATTTATATTTGAATTTTTAGATGACTTTTTTTCTATCCATGGGACACTATAACCCAATGGATAAGAGTAAGTTAAAGTGCATCTATTTACCTTGTGGTTTTCAGTTCAACTCCAGGGTGTTGATTTTCGGCTTTCTCTGTCAGTCCACAGCATACAATAAGAAAACTTAAACTCACCTCTCATATCTTCAGAGTTCTTTGCTTGGATGATGCCTTTATCAGTTGAACCATAGAAGCTATTTTCCTTTTCTAATTATTCACACCATATTGTTGTTGGTGGGGCTTATAGTACTCTAGCTGCATTCTCTGCCTAGAGATAAGGTTCCCTCAAAAAGTGGCTAGTGGCCATGGCATAGTGGCTAACATGTTAGACTGAGACATCGTTGTGAGTTCAAACTCTTATTATGCTATTATGTTCACTTTTGGATTGATAAAATTTCAAAAGGTATGAACCCTATTGGCTCCTCCCCATTAGCAATGGGTTAAATGGTACCACTACTGTTCTTCTACGAGGATGACTTTGGCATGAAATGACCCACAAAGGTTGATATGACATCAAATAAAGAAACCAAACCCACAAACAGGGGGGCCCAGTCAGCTGCAGCTGCAAAATACACAGACTGGATCTCTACAGAGGGGTAAGACTGCTCCAATGAGTGTCCAGGATATGACACTAAACAATCTGATGGTGAGGCTCCTGCAATGCTGGAGCTTTGGGGAATGTGGAGTACCCCTTCATTGTCATCATTCTGTGGTCCACTCTGGCCTGGAGTAGTAACAACTGTTATATTCTTATCTATGGGTCAAATTGAACTAAACTGCGTACTTACGATAAAATGAATTCCTTGAAATAGAACTGTTTTGTCATTTAAACTATATACTTATACTCAACTGAATTGTTTGAAATAGAACTGTTTTTGTTTGCTAAACTGAATAGTTTGAAATAGAACTATTTTTGGCATTGAAACTGTACTGTACTGTGCTAAACTGAATTGTTTGAAATAGAGCTGTTTTGACATTTTAACTGTGTGTAAATAAAAACTATACTTATACTAAACTGAATTGTTTTAATTAGAATTGTTTGACTCAAATGAAAAGCTTGAAATAGAAATGTTTTTGACAATTAAACAGTGTACTAATGCTAAACTGAATTGTTTGAAATAAAACTATTTGTATAAAAATGGATTTGACATTAAATAACCTACAAAGGTTGATATGCCATAAAACCCAAGCAACCCAAACCAAACCCTGAGTGGTAGCACCTGATAGGGTCATATCTCTGAGTCAAATATAAGTTTGACATTTAAACTGAATACTCATGCTAAACTGGATTGTTTGAAATAAAACTGTTTCTACATTTAACTGGGTATAAACAAATGACTGATTGAATTGTTAGTACTACATAGCAATACTTGGAACCATTTAACTTTTACTTAGGCTAAAATGAATAGTTTGAAATAGAACTGTTTGATCATTTAACTTCGTGTGAACAAATGACTGATGTTTAATTGGATTGTTAGTGTTTAATAGCAATAATTGAAAACATTAAACTGTGTGCAAACAAATGATTAATCGTAAATAGAAATATTCGTATTAGATAGAAATAAGTGAAACCATTTAACTGTGTGCAAAAAATGTGCTAAGACTCATTTAAAAATTTTATCAACAAAATGTATTTAGAATTCATATATTTAATGTATATGTATAAAAAAAATTTGGCATTAAATGACCTACAATGGTTGATAGGCCATAAAACAAAACCACAAAAAAGGACTGTCCTGGTAATGACACTAAACTGAATCTGATGGTGAGGCTGAAGTTCTGGAGATTTGAAGAGTGTAGATTTCTCCTTTATTGTTGTTACTCTCAGGTCTACTCTTATTTAAATTGGTTGTATTTGTTAGAATCCAATCTATGGGTCAAATAGATCTGTTTTTCAACTTAGTATTTGATAGGAATACTTGAAACCTTATAATGGATTATTATTGAATAAGAATTACTTGAAATCATATAATTATGTATAAATTATAAGTATTAGTATATATAATTGGCCTAATGAGAAGAGTGTTTGCCAATGGTCTGGGAGACTGGGGTTCAATCCCTGGTCGAGTCATACTAAAGGCTCAAAAAATGCTACTTGATTCCACCTTGCTTAACACAGCATTATAAGGTATGGATCAAGGGTAAAGTGGAGCAATCCAGGGAATGGAGTAGCGCCCTCCCCTACACCTCATGTGTAGTAGCTA
Organism: Sepioteuthis lessoniana; assembly: GCA_963585895.1. Classification (NCBI taxonomy): domain Eukaryota; kingdom Metazoa; phylum Mollusca; class Cephalopoda; order Myopsida; family Loliginidae; genus Sepioteuthis; species Sepioteuthis lessoniana. The sequence continues at coordinate 6,113,289 of OY757917.1, forward strand.
TTGAAAAGGGAGCCTTCTGGTCGCCAACTTTACTTATAAGTATTAGATAAGAATGCTTATATTGTTTATGATTTCAAAATGAATTTGAATGTAACATTAAAGTAACCCATAGAGGCTTGATATTCCATTAAACAAATAAGACAAGCCAAATCATTATGTATGACCAAGTAGTAATAATCATTTAGCTATCTAAATCCTCCAGAATATACTTTTGATTTATTTATATTTAGAAAAAGCATTTTTTTTATTTAAATTTTTTTATGAAATAGAGTATTATCATTAATGTCAAGACCATTTTCATGTGTAATGGTGGCATGAATTCAAATTTTTGAGAAACAAATAAAAAGAAGAAAACAAAATTAAAAAAAGGAAGCTTTTAATGTGACTAGGAATCAAAATAATTCAGAGAGGGTGGGTGAATGTATGTCTATCCAAATAAGTAAATACAAGTTATGTGTATGTGTGTAATCCTTCATCTTTTTGTGTAATCTAGCATGTAAGTTGAGTTTTTTTTAATTAGCTATGTATACAAGTCTTAGTGTTGGTTATAGAAATTTTCATTTTTTAGAATATGTATATATTTTATACTAAAATACAGGTTTGCATATTTGTGTTGCTTGAAGATCTGAGCTACAAAAAAAATCTTTAAACTATTGGCACATTTTTACAAATAAGGAAAAAGTTTTTCGATTAAAGTGATTTTTTTTTTTTTTTTTTTTTTTTTTTTTTTTTAATTACAATGTTTATTTTCTCACAAGTCATCTAAATTCTTATGTGAAGTATTTTTATTATTAATTTTGATTCATTTTTCTTTTTCTTTCATCTTTGTTTCTTTAACCTCAACTCTTTAGCTCAAATTTATTACCCAGTCGGTTGGGGTTGTAGAATACACCAACTACACCTCTACAGAGGGGTAACATTCCCCCCACCCCAATGAGTGTCCTGGATATGATACTAAGCAATCTGATGGTAAGGTTCCGATAATCCTAGGACTTTGGGGAATACGGAGCACCCCTTCATTGCCAGGTCCACTCTGGTCTGGCGTGGTAGCACCTGATAAGGCCCTATCTATAGGTTAAATAGAACTAATGGCATACTTATGCTAAACTGAATTGTTTGACTAAACTGAATAGCTTGAAATAGAAATGTTTTTGACAATTAAACCTTACTTACATTTAAACTGCGTAATTTGAAATAGAATTGATTTTTGACATTGAAACTGTATTTATTCTAAACTGAATTGTGTAACATAGAACTGTTTTGACATTTAACTGTGTGTAAACAAAATCTGTTCTTATACTAAACTGAATTAGCTGAATTAGAACTGCTTGAATAAACTGAATAGCTTGAAATAGAAATGTTTTTCACAATTGAACTGTGCTTACATTTAAACTGTGGGCTTATGCTAAACTGAATTGTTTGAAATTGAACTATTTTTGACATTGAAACTGTACTTACACTAAACTGAATTGTTATATATTGAACTGTTTTGACATTTTACTGTGTAAACAAAATCTGTACTTACGCTAAACTGAATTAGCTCGGTTTGAATAAACTGAATAGTTTGAAATAGGAATATTTTTGACTATTAAACTGTGTACTCATGATAAACTGAATTGTTTGAAATAGAACTGATTATTCACATGAAAATAGATTTGGCGTTAAATAACCTACAAGGGTTGATATGCCATAAAACCCAACCGACCAACCAATCAATTAAATTTTTTAAACTTAGCATATTTAAAACTCATACATATTTATTCAACTCTTTAACTCAAATTCTAGCTGTTAAAATAAAATATGCAGCAAATAGTGATGACTATTAAGGGCATCTCTGATATGCTTTAACCCATTTGGCCACAGAAGCTACTTGCAAGACGAAGCCCAAATTTATACTTATATTTCTATTTTACTCCTCCAAATATTTGCACTATATTGTTTGTTTACTACCAAGTGGTGGTAGTTGTAGTAGTAGGAGTACTAGTAATAGTAAAAGTTTTATTTGAATAATTAGCTTAAGTATTTTCAATATTTATGTTTTTATTCACCCAACCCCTGTAGAATCATGGCTAATGTGTTGGACTTTGACATCAAAGTAAGTGAGTTTGAACTCCAGATGAGCTATTGTGTTCACTTTCAGACTAATACCCTAGGAAAAAGTTTGAGCCCCCTTATCTCCTGCTCTATAGGTTAAATAATAACATTACTGTTCTTCTTCTACAAGGATGGCTTTGACATTAAATAACCCCTGAAGGCTGATATGCCATTAAACTAAGAAAACAAACCAATCTCTCTGTCACAGGTAGGATGTAAGAAAAGGTTAACTTGTAAATGGAGAAAAACTGATTTGAATTCAATGGTTTCCTTCTAGTCTGTTTGCCTGCCTAAGGTTAAAAGCCTCAGTCTGCCCTACTATTTACTGATATCTAAGGGAAGAATGGATGGATTCATGCCTTTCTTAAAGGTATTAGCACAGATGGAAATGCAAATAGCTTTGTCCAGGATTTGAACTCCTGTCACCATGTCTATTTCCCCAACAACTGTAATACTCAGTGTACTATTTTCAATATAAATGTTTCTTACATCTTTTTTCTTTTCTTTTCTTCATTTATTTGTTTTCATGCTTTTTAACCAGCTCATTGGTCCAATGGGTAGAGTGTTCGCCAATAGTCAGGGAGACCTGGGTTCAATCCCAGGTCGTGTCATACCAAAGATTTTAAAAATGGTACTTGATACCTCCTTGCTTAACACTCAGCAATATAAGGTATGTATCAAAGGTAAAGTGGAGCAATCCAGGGAAAGGAGTTGCGCTCTCCCCTACACCTCGGTGTAGTAGCTATTGAAAAGGGAGCCTTCTGGTTGCCCTCGACTACGGTCACCAACTTTACTTTTATATTTTTGTTAAGATTTCTTTGAAATGGGTGGGTGTGTGTACAAAACTTTCCAGAATATTAAAAATTAGTTATAACTATTTTTTATTAATCATCGAAATATTTTCCTAGCACAGCAGTCAGCTGTAGAATATGCCTCAACTGCATCTCTACAGAGAGATTAAACCCTGCTTCAGCTACAGAAGAGTGTTTTGAATATGACACTAAACTGCATATGATGATTTGGCTCCACTCCTAGAGTTTTAGGGGAATGCTGAGTACCCTTTCATTGCTATTACTTCCAAGTCCACTCTGACCAGGAGTATTAGTACCTGTTAGGGTTCCATTTTCAAATAGAAATATCTACTCATTTTTTTATACCTGAAACCACTTAACTGTGTGCAAATAAATGAGCTCTGGCTCATTTAAAAATGCAAATTCTCTTTTGATACAATGAAGTTGTCAGTAAAATTTTGTACAAGGAAGAGACATCTTTTGAATTTTTGATCAGATCAGTAATACAGTCTTAATCAAAACGTCATGTAAAGATCCTGCACGTGGAAAAAATCTCATCCCACTTCATTTTATTTATTTTAGTCAGCAAAGCTGAATCAATGTAAGTGTCTTTTTAATTCTTTTTTTATTAGTTTTCTTTGTTATAAAACGTTTCTATTTAAGTTCTATTGTAACCCTATGACTTTCCATCTCTCCTGTCTTGCATTTCATCGTGAGTGACTCGAAGGTTGTTGCTTAAGCTTGACTGATGAAAGAAGGTGAGAAACAAATTTATTTTAGTCTCCCATGTTTATTACAGCGTAGATTTCCAAAAAGAGTCATTTCCACCCCCACCCCCCGTATTTCTATGGGGCGGGGGGGGATCTACGGTCATTTTGGGAGAAATTCTTTAATAAAATCATAATGACTTATGAGCACCTACCTCTTATTTCAAGTTAGTTGATATTATGTAACAGTGTGCAAACAAATGATTATTCTTATCATATAGGAATAATTACTGGAAACCATATAATTGTGTACAAATTATTAGTATTGGATAGGAATACTTAATATAATAAACTGTCTAAACAAGTGATGGACAACAAATGAGCTATTTTTTAAAAAAATGCGATGGAAAATTGAAAATATGTTTATGATTACAGTCAAATGTTTAGTGGTGAATCAAATTTTCGCATTAAGTAACCCATAATGAGTTGATATGCCATTAAATAAACCTAAACTATTATTTTACATCTGTAAGTAGCCTTCATTTCTTTATTCAGTGTATTCAAACAGTGGATGTGACAATACTATAGGAATAGTTTCACCAGATTTCAGCATTTCATAATACAGAGCACTTGCCCAGTCGGCTGGAGCTGTAGAATATATTAACTGCTTCTCTTCAGAGAGGTAAGACTCCCCCAATGAGTGTCCTGGATATGACACTAAACAATCTGATGGTGAGGTTCCAGTAATGCAGGAGCTTTCAGGAATACGGAGTACCCCTTCATTGCCATTGCTCCCACGTCTACTCTGGCCTGGAGTGGTAGCACCTGATATTTGAACTAAACTATGTACTTATGCTAAATTGAATTGAAACTGCAGTGAAACTGCATACTTATGCTAAACTGAACTGTTTGAAATAGAACTGTTTTTAAATGGAATTAAACTGTGTACATATGCTAAACTGAATTGTTTTGACAATTAAACTGTTTGTAAACAAAAACTGTACTTACACTAAACTGAATTGTCTGAAATTTGATTCAGCATTAAATGACCTGAAAAGGGTTGATATGCCATAAAACAAAACAACCAGCCTGAACAGAACACCTTTTAAATAGCACCAAATAAAAAAACTTCTTTTCATTGTGAGATTTTTTCATGTCTAGCATGATGTAAAATGAAGGTAGTAAGATTTTGCTCTGTCAACTCTTGTGCAACCCTTGCCTATATCAAGTAAAGTTTTAGTAGCCATGCTAATGGAGTTATTCACTTGAGGCAAATGTGTTGTGGCCTAAATAAATAATAACCTACAATTATTAAGAAAAATTCTTGCAAGAAACTTGTGTTACCCAATAATTAGCTGATTAGAAATCATACCTATTTCCTAGTAATAATTATTATGTCTTATTGATCAGAAAGTGGAGAAAATTTATTTGGATAAATCAATCAGAAAATGATTTCATCTTTTACTAAAAAAAAATCACCAACAAAACATGAAAATACTTTAGAAAAAAATTATGAAATAGAAAAAGAATTATTTTGATAATATTAAAAATTTTTATTCTCTGACTTTTTTAACTCTTATTTCTAGTCTTAACTTTCGTGTACATTATTTGCGTTTATTACATGGAATATCAAGAAAATACCAGGCTAAAAATGTAAAACTTCAAAATTGTCACTACTGGTTCTTTAGCTAATTTAAGAGACTCAAACAATAATTCTTGACAATTCCATGTTCTCTTTTTATATTGAAAGGATGAATTTCAAAATGTAACATCAAGATATTGTTGTGGGGATGAAAGGCAGAGTGAACCACCCCAGCAGGGGTTAGTGAGAATGACCGTCCTCATCGGTCATAGAGACCACATTTGATGTGTCGTCTACGCTGAAGAGAGTGGCAAGCACAAACATCTGATCGTAGTGGTCACTGAGTAGAGCTGAAATTCTGTTTGTGCAAATGACCCATATTTTGCATGAGTTTTCAGCTCTACATAAGATGACAATTCATTCTTCGGAGAGATTCCATAAGAACAACCAGATTCAAAGGAAGTGAAAGGAGATGGTGTAAGGATTAGACAGGAGATGATGAAGGAGAAACAACAACAACAATGATGATGATCGAAGTGATTTTGCATGTTAATTTACAGAGATTTTTTTTCCTAATAATTTAACACGGATATTTGTTAATGAATTTCAACATTAAGAACTGTAAACATCATAAAATAACACTCGCTCGATTCTTGTATTCAGTGGAAATTATAAATCACCGCAATATATTTCTCTGAAAAATATCAATACTCTTAGCAATAAAAAGAAAAAAAAAGTATCATTAAAAATTTCCTCTACTGTAGGGGCCTAAAAGAAGTATTTATTATGCTAAAATTTTAAGACTACTTGATATATCTTTAGTGCTGGTACTTTTCTGAAGAGACTAAAAAAGAAAAGAAAATCTTGAAAATAGAATGCCATGAATATGTACTTTATTGAAATGATGTATTTTGGAAACTCATAAAAATATTCATTATAGAATTTCCAAAAGCCTTTAATGAAGAACATTATAAAA
>OY757917.1:6128790-6406290 GCA_963585895.1 Sepioteuthis lessoniana
CCCATGGAAGTCAATTCCTTCAAAAATTTTAAAGTAATGTGAACATTATTGTCTGAAAAAGAAAATTTTTTCTTTGGGTTTTAAAATGTGACTTGCAATTTTATAATATTCATTTTTTTAAAACGAGATGAAACTTACTTCATTTTTTAATATCTAATTTTAGGTGTATTTGCTTGATAGAATGAATTTTATTTGTAGAAAACAACAATTTTACTCAAGAGAATAGCTTATCTGGAAATACACACATTTTAAAAGTGAAATTAAGAACTATTTTGATTATTCTTAATATCTTGTTTAAGTGCATTCCTTAGATATAACCAAATTTATTAATAAAAAGTCTTCATTCATTTTTCTTGTTTACAGCAATTTTATTTTGAGATTGGCAAACTGGCTCACCAGAAAAGAATTACCCTTACAAAAATTCTGACTTCATGAAATATTAAGGTGAAACTGGTAAATATCTTTTTTTTTTTCCTGCTATTTTGTTGTTAACTTGAGTTTACCACAAAGAATATTTTTTTGAAAACTCAAACAAATCGATTTTAGACATGTTATATTTCATTTTGTTCTATTTGAAAACCTATGATATGAAAGATTTCCAAGTGTCAGATCAGTCTTATTTCCATTTTTTTCCCTTTCTTTTGTAAACAAATAAATTTCATATTTATTTCTTAAAACTAGCCTATTAAATGTATCTAAAATTTAATTTCATTAAAATTTGAAGTGGAAGTGCCCATGATGTAATGGTTATCGTCATAGGAAATGGACACGGTGACATGAGTTTAAATCTTAGACGAGACTGATTGCATTTCACATAGCACAAATACCCTTGGGAAAGGTATGATTCCAATTATTCTCCCTCCGGCTATGGGTAAATAGTAGGGTAGACTAGGTTCTTCAGCCTTGGTGAGGCAACTAGTCTAGAAGAAGGAAAACTCTGAATTCAAACCTGTTAAACTCCGCTTAAAAATTGACCTTGTGTCATATCCTGCCCGTGCGGAGGGGTTGGGTAAATATGATTAAAATCTGAAAGTCTTATTCAACAGTGTTTCCTTGGATTTGGTCACTCAGTATTGATCGCACTAAAACGAATGATTTTGGCTATGTAAAAAATTTTGATGCAGTTTCTTGCATGAATATAAAACCGAAAAATGTCAAGTTTTCGGTTAAACCGACCATCTCTAGTGTTTATATGTGCATGTATATATATTTGTTTTATATATATAAATTTGTGTGTGTTTATATGTAATATGTATGTGTGTGTGTGTGTGTGTATTTACATATACATATATATATATATATATATATATATATATTCTTGTAAGTTGGTTGTTATATAAACTCAGGATAAAATTCACATTTACTGAGTTCCCACAAATCAATATATCATCCCTCATAATATAATTTTGTATCCATATTGTGTTGAAATGACGTATGAAAAATTTTATTGGCTAAAGCTCTACTAATTAAATTAAAATATGTAATTAACAGATTTCTTTCTTTCTTTCTCACTTATCTTATCATGGTCGAACATGTTATTGCCAGTTTTAACATACTGAGTAATGAATTTTTCAGTTGTCAAAAAAAATAAAAAACTGTTAAGTAGATAAATTATTTGCCATTCAAACTCACAAGAATTTGGTAATCTTTATTTGATATGATGGTTGTATTTTAGAAAATATTTTCTTTTTAGTCAGCATACTGCTTCTCTACATCAGATCTAATTTACACTATAGATTCTTTCCTAAATGTCTTGTCACTTAACTATTCCCTCCATACAAAAATAAATAGTCATTGTCTTCACTAACCATTCATTATGTTCCCTTCCCTCAGAAACAATGTTTTTATTTATATTGCCTTCCTCATTTCTTTGAATGTGTTAGATTTTATAAATATCTAAATAAACTGAGTGTTAATACCAAAAATAAGATATGAAATTTTTAATGTTTTAAGATTTTTTTTCCTGTGTGACTGGTCTAACATTGAAATTTAATCATTGATGCAGCTTCTGTTCTCCATTGCTTGAAATTCTGGGAAAATAAATTACACATTTGATTTAAAGTAAGATAAATTTCATTTATTTATTTATCTATTTTTGCTGGTTTGGATTGTAGGATACTATTAGTGAGTTTCCAACCCTCCAGATTATCTGTTCCTCACTGAGTAACAACTATGTATCTCAGTATGAATTAGATATTGTTTATCTAGATACTAAACCCAGCAAAAATTTATGGAATCAGCACATTGAAAGGATGTTCACTTAGGTTTTTATTCAGCAGTAAATAAACTAATGACCAATAAGGCAAAAACATTTTTTATTCAGTTATTGAACATTCTGGTTTCAGAAAATAATCCTTGAATAAACTTATAATGCTGAGTGTTAAGCAAGGAGGAATCAAGTATCATTTTTGAGTCTTTAAGATTGAACCCAGGTCTCCTGGACCATTGGCAAACACTCTAACCATTATACCAATGTCCGGTACTAGTCTTTGGTATGACTCAACCTGGGATTGAACTCAGTTCTCCCAGGCCATTGGCAAACACTCTAACCATTATGCCAGTGTCCGGTGTGTATAAATTATTAGAAATACTTAATGTCTTAGAACCCTGTAAACATTATTATAGTCAAATAAATGTGTGAGAAAAGATTACAATGAAACATTGAAAACATGAATAGTTATGATAGTTATCAAACATTTATAAATGAATCAAAATTTGGCATTAAATAGCCCATACTATTATATTCATTTTTGGACTTATACTCTTGGAAAAGGTATGAATCCTCTTATTGTCCCAGTTATGGGTTATATAGTACCACTACTGTTTTTATTGGCTTAGTTGGAAGACTGTTCACCCATGGTCTGGGAGACCTAGGTTCAATCCAGGTTGTGTCATACCAAAGACTTTAAAAATGGCACTTGATACCTTCTTTCTTCACACTCAGCAATATAAGCTACATATCAAGGGTAAAGTGGAGCATTCCAGGGAAATGAGTAGTGGCTTCCCCTACACCTCGGCATAGTAGCTTTTGAAAAGAGAGCATTCTGGTCACTCTCGACTACTGTCGCCAACTTTACTGACTGTTTTTTTACAATGATGGCAAATTTACTTAACACTCAGCACTATGAAGTACATATCAAAAAGTAAAGTGGAGCAATCCAGGAAAAGAAGTGGCACCCTCCCCAACACCTTGGTTTTGTAGCTATTAAAAAGTCAGCCTTTAGGTCACCCTCAACTACAGTCATCAACTTTACTTTTATATATATGTATACATATAGTAATTATTTTACCTGTCCAGGCAGCAATATCAAAAAGATGCTACCTCCATAGCCAGCTTTGATTGATTCAGAGTATCAATAACAAATTCAGGAATTTGGTAGGTGTTGTGTTGTTACATAACATTAATAAAATTGAAAATCAAATCCATAAATATAATACCCACCCACACATAAAAAAGTCCTTTCTATTTTATTGCAGTGAATTGTTGTCATATTGTATTAGGAAAAAACATTTCACATTTGATAATTATTGGAAAAAGCTTTCAACTATGGAATTTGCTCTCTTCTCATCTTAATGGTTAGACTCGGGAGAATTTGGATGCACCACAGTGAGTGCCAAATGGGCAGCTTTAATCTTGTAGATAAAATTGTTTACCAATGAAACTAACCAGATGTGGAGATGCAATGAAATATATACATACATCATTGTACACAAATATACATGTGTATGTACACATACACAAAGAGAGGAAAAAATAGTGCATAAAACTTTTCACAGCTTACATATTGTCTAATTCTTTCAATATCTTAAGTTTATATGTATATATATATATATATGTATATATATATATATATATATATATATATATACACACACACACACACACACACACACACACTTGGCTTAGAAGTTCATAGACTGACAAAGATACTCCCTTGGAATGTGACAAAATGAGGTTTATTTTTCAGTATAGTCGCTTTTATTGTCCTCTCACTTCTTTCATAGGTTTGCAGTGCTTGTATCTCATTGGTCAAAGAAAATCATTATCAGCACATATATCATCATGTAAATTTTCCAGCCCTCCCTATCATATATATATATATATATATATATATATATATAAAGAGTGCTTGATATTGGTGATAGAACATATATAGATCTAACTATTAATAGTATTGAGACAGATTAAACCAACTTCATTTGATGACTTCATAGGCAAGAAACTGTCACTAATCACCTGACTATGTCTACTCCATTAAAACTTTATATATATATATATATATATATATATATATATATATATATATATATATATATATATATATAATCTTCAAAACTGCCAAAATCTCTAGTACTTAAGCAATGTTGCTCAGAATATAGCTGGGAAGGTCACATTACCAGAATCCAAGACCCCTGCCTCCCAAAGATTTTATTTTCAGAGAGCTATCCAATGGCTACTATGTCTGTGGAGTGCAATGAAATATATAAAAGACAAAACATCTCTCATCACCAACAGTCAACATTGGCAGCAAACCATTATCAAAGCTACCTCACCCTGTTAGCTGAGCTTAGAATACACAAACAACATCTTCTGCATAGGGTAAGACCCTCCCACTCCAAAAAGGTGTCCTGAATAAACTAAACTGCATATGGTGGTGAGGCTCCAGTTTTGGAGCTCTGGGGATTATGGAGTACTCGTTCATTGCTATCACTCCCAGATCCATTCCGACTCTCAGTGATAGTATCTGTTAGTATCTCATCAGAGATCAAAGAGATGTTTGAAAATTATTAGTTTTTGATAGGAATGCTTGAAACCTTATAACTGTAAGCAATTCTTTTTTTGATAGAACTTGACACCATATACATGGTGTATTTAATAAGTTTCCAGACTTTTTTTGTACAGGCATTTAAAATTGTTGTAAACTCTTGAAAATTCTGTTTGTTATTGCTATACATCTTATGAGATCACTGACCAATTTTTATGATTTCAGGTCCAAATAAACAGCTACAGCAGCAATTGGAATACACCCTACTAAAGCCTGATTGTCACAGCAGGTCAATTTCAAAAATGCAATCTGGACGTGAGGACACTTTAGAAGAACAATATGCAATAAAATTCTGTTTTAAACTTGGAAAAAATGCCAGAGAAATGTATGGAATGCTTCAGACTGCTTTTGGAGTATCTTTCATGAATCGAGCATCAGTTTTTGAGTGGCATAAGAGATTCAAGGAAGGCAGGGATGATGAGAGGTGTGGGAGGAGTAAAGAAGTCAATACATCAGAGTTGATTGGCCAAAGGGTTAGGGTTAGGATTACTATGTTGACATTTTAAGAGAGTTCAGGAAGAGATTCCATTGAAAGAGGCCAGCACTCTTCAAATCGGGTCAGTGGCATTTCCACCAGGACAAAGCACCAGTCCACAATTCCATCCTTGTCACAGATTATTTGACCAAGATGGGTATCAAGACAGTTCCTCAGCCTCCCTAGAGTCCAGACCTTGGTCCCTGTGACTTTTGGTTATTCCCTAAGCTCAGAGGCTGTCGTTATGAGACAATTGAGAAGATGAAAGAGGCTGTGATGAAGGTCATTGAAACGCTCACACCCGAGGACTTCCATGGGGCCTTCCAAAAGTTGTTGGAATGGTACAAGTGCATTTCAGCCGGAGGAGATTACTTCGAAGGGAACTAGAGTTTCATGTGTGTACTATCAATAAAAGTGCCCATACGAAAAGAGTCTGGAAACTTATTTAATGAGCCTCGTAAGTGTGTAAGTGATTACTATAAACAAATAAATTTTTTTTAAATGATTGCAATGGAACATTGGAAATATATTTATACTTATAATAAAGCACTTAAAAATTAGTCAAATGTCAGCATTAAATAAGTTATAAGGACTTGGTATGCCATTAAATAAACCAAACCAAAGGTATCACACTCTTTAAGAACAGCATCAAAGTGCAGGATAAGAGATAGCACCTTGAAAACCATAGCCTACAAATAAACCAACAATTTCTAAGACCTTCCTTTGGAGATACTAGAACAAGTCCTGCAAATTTTGTATCAACTTCATCACTCACCAGTTGACCTGTACTTAAAGAATATCTTCATAAATCTTTGTGAAACCATAATATATATCAGTGATGAATCCAACACTCTGGATGTGGAGAGGTATCCCTTTGGTATGATGTCTAAGATACTGGATTGAGGCCTTGAAGTGAGTTTGAACTCCCCTCATAGCATTGTACACTTTCAGGACTGTATGAAACTCCTTATCTTTCCAACTATTTGTTAAATTGTATAACTATTATGTTCTACAAGGATGGCTTTGGCATTAAATAACCCATGAAGGTTGATACTCTATTAAACAAAAAAAAAACAAAAAACTATTCAGCACTGATTACTCATAATGCTATATTGTAATTTTTGTTTTGTGACTTATTCTTATTTTTAGCCCTGTATGTTTTGTTATTAGAATTTAAATCATTCAAAATTGTCCAATTTAAAGTCCTAAATAAATTATGATTTATAATCCTTGAACTGAAATCTCTGTTGACAAAAATAAGAACATCCTGCAGGAAACTATAATCTTGAGTCATTAATTAATCTTTGTTTTCCTCTCAGAAATTGAAGAGATTTTACATTCAAACTATGATAAACTATAATTTTGTCATAGGAGCAGAAACATGGGAGAAAAATAGAATTTTCTAAGAAAATGCCTTACCATTTAAGTTGCAAAAAAAGAAATATATATAGTTTAATTTTTTTAAAGGTACATAGTCAATATTTTTCATTTAAGTTGCTTTTTTGAACAAAAGTTTCTGATTTGTAAAAGGGTTTTGGCAAATAGGTATAATTGCAATGGTTCCCAACCTGAGTTCCATGGGTGGATTACAAAGAAAAGAGGCTTCTTAACATTGGCCTGAGTTCAAATCATTCTTAAGATGTCCAATGATTCAATAACATTTGCCTTCACTAACTTGCATTTCTAACAAGAAAGCTACTTGTTGAGTTAGAATTAAAAAAAGAAATGAATGACATTTGAGGAATTTGCAATAAGACAAAGGCAAATGTTAGTTTGTTTTTTACTTTTAATGTACAAGTGTGGAGCTTGTTCTCTGTAAATGCTTTGCTGATATTACTATGGAAAAGCCTTTCATATTTTATTATAGAAATGCATTGAAAATTAAAGTAGAAATTATTATTGTATTTTCTGATTGTCCCTACTATACTAAATAGTTAAAGATATTACAGCTCACTGTATTTATGGTTTATTAAATGTAAAACTATAGGTCATGTAAGATATATATTCAAAATACTGATATCGAACCATTGAAAACTATATGCACAATTTGTTTTCTGTTTAAGTTAAATGTGAGACAGCAAATTAAAAAAAAATGAATCAGATAAGTTGTCAAACCCCACAAGAGTCACTGCTTTATTTTGAGAAATTTGTGAGATAAAAGGAAATAATCATGTTGGTTTTCATACAATGGCCTGTTAAAATGAGAAAAAAATACAAGTCAAGATTTTATAATGGCTGACAATGCTTCATCTAATTAAAGTTTAAAGATAATATTACTACTCGTTTGTTAATAGCTAGAGACTGATGGGTTTGAGTAATGTTGATGTAAAAGAAATGCTTGTCAAATATTGATAAAAACAATTCATGGTTGGGCAAAACTTTACTGATACTGTTTCTTTTTTTCTTATTTTTAACTGGATGTTTTTAAACTTTGAAAAGCATTATTTAACAGTGATTTGAAATGAATAATTTTTACTGAGCTAATGTTAAATGATTGTGATGAGCTAAAATATTGATATGTTGTATAGCATTAAAATTAGGTCTTGTGCCAAGAAACCATTGGGTTATCTATTTTGATTGAAAACTTTGAACCTAAGGTCAAATGAAAGCTCAGCTCTGATTGGATAGTTTTAATCAGGTGACCAAAATGATCTTAGATGTTAGGGATAGGTTAGTAAGAAATCCTCAACACAAGCAGTTAAAATGTTCCATCTGAAATCCTATCATTAACTCCCTGCTTAGTCAGACAGGTGATGGGAATTTGAAAAGTTGCTAAGAAATAAAATTAACATTATACCAGCTTAAAAGAATCTAGAACAGTGGAAGATAATGATATCAGACAACAAACAAGAACAAAGGTGGCCCCACGAGGCAACTAACAAAATGAACAAAGTGAAATGATGAGATGGGTACTGGATGATGGGCCATGTAATGTTTATCATCGTGGGAAATGGACATGGCAAATCCTGGAAGCTGTTTGCATTTTACGTAGCACTAATACTCTTTGGAAAGCTATAAATCCAATTATTCTCCCCCCAACAATAGATAAGACGTAGGGCAGACTGGGCTCTTTAACTTTGGCATGACAACTGGTCTTGGAGAAAGAAAACTTTGTATTCAAACCTGATAAACTCTGCTTAAAGATTGACTTTGTGTTACATCCTGCTTGTGTGTGTATATATATATATATATATATATATAGATAGATAGATAGATAAATGTATACTTATATATATATATATATATATATATATATATGCTCCTAAAGTGTTAAATAATACTAGGATATTTTCTGCATAATATGAATAATCTATTAATTACTGCTTTCAGCTTAGATAAAAGTTAGTGCAGGCTATAACCATGTGGTCAAAAGTTTCTTTATCTGCCAAGTCAATTATTCTTTCTTCACAAATTAGATTTGACTCAAGTGCTTCTGTCACTTATTTTTCATTTATTGTATAAGTTAGCTTATCTCCTCAGTGTGGGTTAAGTTTCTTACCACCCTTAATGTTACTTCTGGTTTACACCAGTCATCTTTCCCCAGGTAACATGACCATAATGAATGCTTCTCACTCTATTTAGTCATGATCTGGATGATTATTTCATGTAAATAAGGTGATATGCCTGAAGGTACATTCATTCCATGAAAAATTGGTTCCATCTTTTTTTTTTCTTCAACATTTGATGCAGTTGATATATTAGTAAAAGATGTTGCTGAGATATCAATTTCTGAACTAAAAACACACTTCAGAATTGATTGGATGTTGTCATAAATTACTTCATTAATAGCAGATAATACTAAATCGACATCATTGTTTGATAATTTGCACAAGGCCAACCAATAGATTAAATGGCATGATGAGATCTGTAAATTCCATATCTTAATTCTTAAACTCAAAATACACATGTTCAAAATCACTCATTTTCTGGTCATCATAAATTATATAAATAATCAAATGATGTTGACTGCCTTCTACTTTCATTTGGTAAAAACAAACCAAGTTTTTTCAGCAATATCTCAACACCATTTCTTCATCACCTCAGCTCATCTACACCTATATCTAACAAAGCTGTTTTAGCTTTTCCTCAGGTGGCAGTATAGCCGATGTACACTTGTTTTGGGGGTAACTCAGTTCATCCCATATGAAAATATTCAGTTTCCAAACTCTTCTCCAGTGTAGGTGGCAATTTTAACGAACATGTACTGGAAGACACCTGAACTTTTGCTGCCAGTGTTAAAGTTTAAAAGAGGAAACATCTTTCAGCGGGCAGATAGTTTTTAGTTCAAAGTCTTATAAGTTCCTTGGGTAATTAAAAAAAAAAAACTGTCTTAGAGAAAAAGTCCATTGATAGGCAGGTGAGGTAGCCTTTTAATTCAAAAGAGTCTCTCACAATTTTAACAAAATCAAAATGTTACAACTAGCCTAGGATCAGTATAGTATCTGCACATACTACCTCTTTAAGAAAAAGAGTTAAATTTACTGTGTTGTTAAAGCAGGGAAATGCTGGAATAGTGAATGTGTTAGCTGCTTATATCCTAGTCAGGTGTTCAAACCAGAGCAGGAGTTACGTATTTCTTTTTATATTTACAAAAGTGAGACAGACTGCTACATAAAAGACAAAACCAGTTGGGACATCAGAATCAAGAGTCAAAAGAGATGTGTTACCCACCTGGGTTGAGTTAACAATTATTTGGCTAATCTTGTTTACTTGTAAGAGAAAAAAAAACATGGTTAGAGATACAAACTATCCCCTCTCCACTAGGGGAACTATGCATTTGGTTGATAGGATTGTCATGTGTACAGATTATTTGTATTAGATAAGAATACTTTATATCATGTAACTGTATGTAAACAAATGGTTACAGATAAATAGTTTGGTTTGGTTTGGTTTCATTGTTTTGATGGCATATCAACCTTTGTAGGTTATTTAATGCCAAAACTATTCTCCTAGAAGAACAGTACTGGTACTATTTAACCCATAACTGGGAGGATAAGGGGGTTCATACCTTTGCCAAGGGTATTTGCCCAAAAGTGAATGTAAAAGAGCGACTGGAGTATGAACTCGCTTACTATGATTCCGCAGTCCATCGCTTTAACCACGAGGACACCCCCACATATAAATAAAAATTGCAATTAAAAAAATGGAATGAAATTTAGAAAATATGGTATGAAGTGCTTAACTGTTTAAAATTATTGTGAATTTTATTAATACATTGGGTATTAAAACATTGATATTGCAACTAAGTATGAAGTGTTAACCTGTTTAAAATTATTGCGAATTTTATTAATACATTGGGTATTAAAACATTAATATTGCAACTAAGTATGAAGTGTTAACCTGTTTAAAATTATTGTGAATTTTAATACATTAGTTCTTAAAACATTAATAACGTAATGCTGAAGTGTTTAAAATTGTGATGATACATTTTTAACTTATATAACTGAAGACTAAGGCCATTGGTCTAATGAGTAGAGTGTTCAACAATGGTCTGGGAGACCAGGGTTCAATCCCAGGTCGAGTCATACCAAAGACACAAAAAATGGTACTTGATGCCTCCTTGCTTAACACTCAGCAATATAAGGTAAGGATCAAGGGTAAGGTGGAGCAATCCAGGGAATGGAGTAGAGCCCGCCCCGACACCTTCATGTAGTAACTATCGAAAAGGGAGACTTCGGGGCACCCTTGACTTTTACTTTTTACTTTATAATTGTTAAAATAACCCAAAAAGAGTTGATATTTAGTCAAACTAACCAACCAACCATATATAAATACTTTAAAATTATTATTGCCCAGTTGGCTGAGGCTGTAGAATACACCGACTGCTTCTCTGCAGAGAAGTAAGACCTCCCCAACAAGTGTCCTGGATATGACCCTAAGCAATCTGATGACGAGGTTCCAGTAATGCTAGAGCTTTGGAGAATGCAGAGAACCCCTTCATTGCCATTGGGCCCGAGTGGTAGCACCTGATAAAGGTCCTATCTCTGGGTCAAATAGAACTAAGCCATGCTTTTGAGAGTTTACTGTTTTTGCATTTAAACTGAATATTTAAGCTAAACTGAATTGTTTAAAATAGAACTGTTTTGACATCTAAACTGTACTTTTGCTAAACTGAATTGTCTGAAAAGAAACTGTTTTTACATTTAACTGTGTATATTGCCCAGTTGACTAGGGCTATAGTGGGGTAAGACCCCCTCCTCCCCCGCCAAATGATATGACTCAAAACAATCTGATGATGAGGTTCCAGTGATGCTGGAGCTTTGGGGAATGTGGAGCACCCCTTCATTGCCATTGCTCCCTAGTTCATTGTGGCCTAGAATGGTAGCACCTGATAGAACCCTATCGATGGGTTAAATAGAACTAACTGCATACTTATGCTTAAGTGAATTACTTGAAATAGAACTGTTTTGATATTTAAACTGCATACTTATGCTAAACTGAATTGTTTGAAATAAAACTGTTTTTGACATGGAAACTGTACTTACGAGAACTGTTTTTGTCGTAGAAACTGCACTTACGCTGAACTGAATTTATTTGCCCAGTTGGCTGGGGCTGTAGAATACACCAACTGCACCTCTGCAGAGGGTTAAGACCCTCCCCTCCACTAATGAGTGTCCTGGATATGGCACTAAACATTCTGATGGTGAGGTTCCAGTGATGTTGGAGCGTACTTATGCTAAACTGAATTCTTTGAAATGGATCTGCTTTTGTATGCTAAATTAAATTATTTGAAATAGAACTGTTTTTGTGTGCTAAACAGAATTGTTTAATATAGAACTGTTTTGATATTTAACTGTGTGTAAATAAAATCTATACTTATACTAAACTGAATTATTTGAATTAGAACTGTTTGACGAAACTGAACAGCTTGAAATAGAAATGTTTTTGACAACTAAGCTGTGTACGCATGCTAAACTGAATTGTTTGAAATAAAACTGATTATTTGTATAAAAATAGATTTGGCATTTAATAACCTACAAGAGTTGATATGCCATAAAACCCAAACAACCAACCAACTGAATTATTTGAATGAGAACTGCTTGACTAAATTGAATTGCTTGAAATAGAAAAATTTTTGACTATTAAATTGTGTACTCACATTTAAAATGCGGACTTATGTTAAACTGAATTGTTTGAAATCGAACTGTTTTGCCATTTAACTGTGTGTAAAGAAAATCTATACTTATACTAAACTGAATAGTTTGAATTAGAACTGTTTGACTAAAAAACTGAATAGCTTGAAAAATAAGTGTTTTTGACAATTAAACTGTGTACTCATATTAAACTGAATTGTTTGAAATATAACTGATTATTTGTATGAATATGGATTTGGCATTAAATAACCTACAAAGGTTGATATGCCATAAAACCCAACCAACCAACTAATCAAATTATTAGATAGGAAAACTTGAAATCATATAAATTATTTCTATTAAGAATAATTACTTGAAGATCTAATTGCTTACAAATTACATAACCCAACAAAGATTAGTATGTAAAACCTACCAACTTTGTAGAGTGCTCCCATGAATGTGGCCTTGTACCAATATTTGACTTTGTCCAATTCATGATGATTTTATTACTCAAACAGGAATTGGCTGAGGTTGCCAGCTGTACAAGAAGGAAATTTGAAAATGTTCAACTTGGCTTGAAATAAACACCTAAAATTAAATAAAGTTGGCAGAGAAATAGTTTCTTAGTGTGTGTATTGGTGTGCACATGCATCCTATGGCTTCCATATTCCTATTTGCACTTCTTCCTACCCTCCACTTCTTACCTGCTGGCTCTAACCTCAATAATCCCAGTGTCCCTAGGGGGTAATAATTACTCATTTTGTGGTCTAGGAACACTGGAAGTGGGGAGCACTGCCTGCTATAATCATCATTTCTGTTTTCTATCAACCAGCTGCCTGACTCCTACAAAGTGATAAGATTTAACTCCTCCTCTCAAACATCCAAAAAGCACACAGCAAATTAGTTATCTGTCACCAGAGTTTGGGTTTTTGGCTTATATTTTTTGATTTTTTTTTTCCACTGGTTTCTTGCGAAAAGATGCACAGGATTCTCTCTCTGTCTCTCTCTCTCTCTCTCTGGTAGTTAATAGATTTTAACATGAATATGAAGTTCGATCTGATGTCATTAGCAGTCAGTGGTGAATCAATACATATATTGCATGTCTGGCAAAGGAATCAGAAAATAACTGATGCCCAAGGTGATTTTCATGATAGAAAACATGTGTTTAGCATTTGTTTGGTTGAATATCTCTGACAATAAAGCCAAAATGTCATAGATTTAGGTAGTAAATATTCTTTTAGACATGTTTCTTGGTAAGATGGATGGTTACTTTTATGGCAAATCAGTCCTTGAGTTATTTCATGCTGCAGTGAGTCCTCTTTTCTTTTCTTTTTTTCTTTTGAAAACAGTTATATGGTTTCAAGTAGCTTATACTTTAGTATAAAAATCATTTGTAATTGGTGGGTGTCCTCATGGTGTAATGGTTAAAGTGCTGGACTGCAGAATTGTAATAAGCAAGTTCAAACTCCAGTCATGCTATTACATTCATTTTCAGACAAAAGCCCTTAGGAAAGGTATGAACCCCTTAATTCTCCCTTCTATAGGTTAAATAGTACCACTACTGTTCTTCTCGAAGAATGGCTTTGACATTAAATAACCTACAAAGGTTGATATGCCATAAAACAAATAAACCAAATCAAATTCAAGTAATTGTTGTTGATATAAGTAGCTTTTTTTAAAACAAACAAATTGCATACTGATATGATTTCAAGTTACTTCCTATTTAAAAATAGTTTGCTAATAATTATGTAGCTTCAATTAACTTGAGTCCAATCTGCTGAGGCAGTAGAATATTCTGACTGAATCTCTGTAGTGGAGTAAGAATCCCACCCCCCAACAGGTGTTCTGGATATGACATTAGACAATCTAATAGCAAGGCTCTGGCCTTGAAGATTTGGGGAATGTGGAATACTTCTTCATTGCCATTGCTCTCAGGTCCACTCGGACTTGGAGTGGAAGTACCCAATAGGGTCCTACCTATGGGTCACGTAAAACAAACTGTGTGCAAACAAAGGGCTGATGTTAAATTTTGACTGTTATATAGCAATACTTGAAAACATTTAACTGTGTGCAAAAGAAAGCTCAAGTTCATTTAAGAATGTTATCAACAAAATGTGTTTACAAGTCATATATATATATATATATATATATATATATATATATATATATATAAACAGGATTTGGCATTAAATGACCTACAAGGGTTGATATGCCACCAAACCAAAACAATCAATTAACTATTCCTTTCCAATACTAATAAATTACAAACCTTTATATGGCTATTAAGTAATTATTCCTATCTAATGCAAATAATTTATACAGTTAAATGGTTTCCTTTGACTGGCCCATTGGCCTAATGGGTACAGTGTTCACCAATGGCTCAAGAGACCCAGGTGCAATCCCAGTTTGAGTCATACCAAAAACTCAAAAAATGTTTCTTGACGTCACCTTGCTTAACACTCAACATTATAAGGCAGGGATCAAGGGTAAAGTGGAGCAATCTAGGGAAAAGAGTAATGCCCTCCTCTACACTTTGGTGTAGTAGCTATTGAAAAGGGAGCCTTTGGGTCAATGACTTTATTTTACTATATGGTTTCAAGTATTCCAATCTAACACAGTTTTTACACAGTTATATAGTTTAAAGTAACAATTCCTATTTAATAATAATCATGAGTTTAATATCAGCGATCCTTCTCATTTTTTTTTTGGTCTGTGTGTGTGTGTGTGTGTGTGTGTGTGTGTATATATATATATAATCTGAAGACAAGACTATTAAGTAATGATGCAAGCGGTAGGAATAACTAATTGAGATCTCAATTCCAACAGCTATCGACTGTATAATTAATTTCAGTTAAAAAAGAAAGAGGAATGTATAAACATTATATTTGGTAATGTAAAATGATATTTCAACCATTAAATTTTTTTTTTAATTGTGAAAGGATTAAGGAGAAAAAAACTTTTTTTTTAATTCTCTCTTGCCGGAAGCATGTAAACCTGCCTAAATTATATTAAAATACACAACAGTATTCCTTTCATCATCTGAAGAGGGTCACCATAGACCTGTAATGAATTTATAATGAAACCACAAACTGAATTTTTTCTTTAGAATATATATATATATATATAAACTGTAAATCATTTTTAAAAACCGAAATAAATTAATATGTTTTGAAGTAATTAATGATAATACTTTATAAAAAATTATAACTTCAAGTTACTATATTTAATACAAATAGTTTGCACACAGTTATATAGTATCAAATATCCCTACCTAATAAAAGTAATTTTCAAACAGACAAATTTGACCCATAGATGACACTCAAAGGAGTATGACCACTCCAGGTTAAAGTAGACCTGGGGTGGGAGAAATGCAATGAAGGAATGACTCTACATTCTTTAGAGCTCTAAAACTGGAGCCTCACCACTGGGTATTGTTTAGTATTATTATCAGAGCATTCCTGTGCATAGGATGTTGCAAATATGCATCGTGATTGAATAAAAACAGTCAGAGGGGTTTGGGTTTGTTTTGTTTTGTTTTTTTGTTTTTTTACGTGAAATTTGTTTGTTGTTCATTATGGAGAAAATGACTTTTGTTATTTGTTATCAACTTATGAAATCTCATATGAACATTTTGATCACATGATAATGACATCATGTGGAAATGACTTAAAACCATAATCATAATGTGAAAAGTTGTTGGTTAGAAATTATTCTTCTACAAATAAAATCATCCACATAAAACTAGCAGCACTTGTATTTTTAGATTGACATTATCAAAAATAAAGGATCTACAGTCAATTTTATTAAAGTTTAGAATAGGATTGATTTTAATGGTTTTGATTTAGGGTAATCATATGCCAAAAGGTTAGAGAATCCTGTTCATTGTATGTCAACATTCACATTTTTTATGTAGTTGATTCATAAGAGGTTTTTTTTGCTCACAGTTATATCAAATTGGTTAGGTTAGATTCTTTGTTTAATGGCATATCAATCTTGAAATATTTAATGCCAAAGCTATCCTTCTAGAAAAACAGTTATACTTTTTAATCCATAGCTAGAAGGATAAGAAGTTTTCATACCTTTCCCAAGAGTTTTAGGTTCATTCAGAGATCTTAAAAAAACTTCAAAGCCATAAAAATTAATAAATATTTAGTTTTATTATTTTCCAGATTTGAAGTAGTAATATTAACCTTAATGTGAAAGAAAATCAAATTTCTAAGCCTTTCTTTACTAAGTCAACCATGGAGATGAAATGGATTGCCTCTTACTGCAACACCTGGCCATGACAGAGTTTAAGTGATTATTAGAAGGGAAACCACTACCTTCCTGTCATAATAATTACCAAGAGAGTTGGTTATTAATGTTTAGTATGGTCTAGTGGGTAGAGTGTTCACCAATGGTCCGGGAGACCAGGGTTAAATCCCTGGTCGAGTCATACCAAAGACTTTAAAAATGGTAATTGATACCTCCTTACTTAACACTCAGCATTATAAGTTGTGTGTCAAGGGTATTGTGGAGCAATCCAAGGGAAGAAATAGTGCCCTGCCCTACACCTCTATGTAGTAACAATTGAAAAAGGAGCCATCGAGTCACCCTCGACTACGGTCACCAACTTTACTATATAGCTATTATTTATAGCAAGGAGGGCACTAAAGCCTAGAGAGAGAGAGTGATAGATTCCATCTAAAAACCAGTCTGAGCCAGGTTTCCTACCAAAGTTTAAATCTTTCTTTGGCCTAACTCTAATAATTTCTGAAAGTTTGGTTGGAATCAGGCCAAAAATGGCAAAGCTTTATCTGTACAGACAGGCATTTGATGAATTATATCTTTCACTCTTGGAACTGGAGTCTTAAAATGAATCAAATACATAGCAAGTCTAGATTCTCAGTGATATTTCAGTCACACAAATCTGAATGGATCATTGTTGTGGTTAGGTTTTTTCGGGGTGGGGGGCAAATAGCATTGCAATTTTAAGCATGGTATGGAAAGGTTCATTAAAAAAAAATTCTCTACATTCTTTGATAACACCACCATTTTCTAGATTTCAAACACAATAGTTGGTTGGGTTTTATGGCATATCAACCTTTGTAGGTTATTTAAAGCCAAATCCATTTTTATGTAAATAATCAGTTTTATTTAAAACAATTTAGTTCATCATGAGTACACAGTTTAATTGTCAGAACCATTTCTATTTCAAAATATTCAATTTATTCAAACAGTTATATATAACAATTCAGTTTAGCGTAAGTACAGTTTCAATGTTAAAAACAGTTCAATTTCAAAGAATTCAGTTTAGCATAAGCACACAGTTTAAATGCAAGTACAGATTAATAGTGAAAAACATTTCTATTTCTAGCTCTTCAGTTTATTCAAGCAGTTCTAATTTGGCTAATTCAGTTTAGTATAAGTATAGATTTTGTTTACACACAGTTCAATGTTAAACTATTCAGTTTAGTGTAAATACAGTTTCAATGTCAAAAAACAGTTCTATTTCAATTTAGTATAAGCACACAGTTTAAATGTCAATACGGTTTCAGTTTATCATGAGTGTGGCGTAGTCAGATACGCGAATATGGCCATGGGTGAAATGGACATCGAATGTTGATTACGATAGAACGTATAAAGAACATTGGAATCTCGGAATTAGAAAACACGTAAGGACTTCTTGTTCAGGTATGAAACCTTTTTATTAACTTTGAGTTAAAGGTTTCGACGTAAGGAGGAGAGACACAATCTTCTATGCTGTCTTATCCATATGGCCCCCAACTCGAGCGGCCCCATTAGGGCACAAGTTCGCCTCACGTCTGTGAGCTCCAAAAATCGATCCTTCTTGTTTGGTGTGTAGTACCCGACTCTTATTCTCACACAAACCTCCGTGTGCATGACGTCACCCGCACCCTGTCACCCAGTATCGTCTCGGACTATTATGACATCTGAGTGACATCTCCATCTGCCCGTGCGCACCCGCGTTAACACCTGCTTCAATGTTTCAACCAACCCATGTGCTGAGCCGAAAGGTTCTCAGCCTAACTAAATTCAAAGGCATGAACCGAAATCTTTCGGCTATTTTATAACATGAGCACACAGTTTAAGAGTAAGTACAGTTTAATTGTCAAAAACATTTCTATTTCAGGCTATTCAGTTTAATCAAACAATTCAGTTTAGCATAAGTATGTCATTAGTTCTATTTAACCCATAGATAGGACCCTATCAGGTGCTACCACACCGGGCTAGAGTGGACCTTGGAGCAATGGCAATGAAGGGGTGCTCCGTATTCCCCAAGGCCCCAGCATTACTGGGACCTCACTATCAGATCGTTTAGTGTCATATCCAGGACATTCATTTGGGGCGGGGTCTTACCCCTCCGCAGAGGTGCAGTCAGTATATTCTACAGCCCCAGCCAACTGGGCAATTGAAACACAATGATTCACATTCTCAATAATGACCAATAAGGGTTTGAACTACTGCTAAAACAATTTCTGATCAGTTTTGGGTCTTCATCCATATTTGCAATTGGGAAAAACTTAACAGGTAATTCTAACCTGCACTATTCAATAAAACACATGCACACATATTGAAATGTTTAAAAAAATTGCTTATTTAAAAATTCTTAACTTTTATAAATTGATTTTCCTATTTAAGGACATCTTCAAGAAACAAAAAAAATGACTTCTATATTTTAAACACATGCAAATCAAAGGGTTAAGCATTTAAGATAAACTACTTACTTACTTGTACTTGTATCGGCTTTCACCCTGGTCGGGTTGAACCGACTACCTCCCGAGCAAGTTGCTCATTGAGGAAGATACTTTGGAATTTGATTGAGGGAAGGGTCCCAAGTCCTACCCAGAAAAATGCCCTGTTTGCCACAGATTTTCCACAGACGCATTGACAGAGCGACCTGAGGCCGCCGGTTGCCAGAACAGACACCTCCTGGATTTTCACCAGAGCCTCTTTAGCCGGGTTGTGGCCCTGATATCTCTGGCTGCCAGACCAATCCGCATTGGGTGGTCCTACCAGGAACTGAAGTTCCCGACGGCATAGCTCTTGCACTACCCGTTACCACCGCCCTGACACATTGAGGAGGGGTTGGACTTTAGGGTCGGATTTAAGATAAAGTTCAATTGGCATCTATAAGTTTATTGATCTTGAAATAAACTTCTGATGATGATGGCTAAAGGCTGAAACCAGTTGCTATAAACAAATTTATAAAGAAAAAAATATTAACATTTGTGTCTATTCTTCTATTCATGCTATGAGTATAATGTATGAGTATTTAAGCAGTGAATATCTCTTTTCGACCTGATTCCTTAAATATGATAGACAATGATTGTATACTCAGTTTTTTTTTTTTTAATAATGTTTTTGTTATTCTTGCCTACAGTCGATACTGCAATATAGATGCACTACATGGACACTAACTAAACGGATGGAGAAAAAACTTGACGGCAACTACACAAGAATGCTGTGAGCAATATTGAACGAGTCTTGGAGGCAACACCCCACAAAGCAGCAGCTGTACAGCCATCTACCACTCATCATGAAAACTATCAAAATTAGACGATCCAGACATGCAGGACACTGCTGGAGAACTAGGGATGAGATCATATGTGATGTACTCTTGAGGACCCCTTCACATGGATGAGCAAAGGCAGGGTGACTAACTTGAACCTACATACAGCAGCTATGTGTGAATATGGGATGTAGCACTGAGGACCAGCCGGAAGTGATGGACAATAAGGAGGAGTGGCGAGGGAGGGTCAGGGATATCCGTGCTGATAGTGCGACATGATGATGATGACATATTTTAATGGGAATTTTTTTGCCTTGAAGGAAACTAGAAGACAGATCAAGGTGTTAGAATATTATAACCTTGTAAATGAGCGGTTGTAAGTGTAAATAGATAATTAATTGAAATAATAAAAATAAGCTACAACTTGAAGACATACAACTAAACAGTTCAAAATCTCATCAAGTTGCCTCCATATTGCAAGATATACTTTATTTACAACTCTGAACTGAAAACACAATCAACCAAAAGATGCCAAAATAATCAGATTCAATTGAACATCTATGTGATCAAAGCTAATCTAGCTATGTTGTACATTCAGGGTGGGAGTTGGGATTTGTTCTGTGAACCCCAATAAAATTAGCTGTTTTTTATTCACTCTCTAGTAGCTACGGATACAAATGAAATAAGTGTTAGTGTGGGCAGTGAGCAATTGAACCATTCAAAGATACTTGAAGAACTGATTCCTACTGAAACAAAGAATCTACCCCGCACACTGTATCTAACATCTATTTCCACACAGTTCCAGAAACCGAATGGAAGAAATAAAATAACAGAGGGTCCTATATTCAAAGCAAGTTATGTTTTTGTATTTCCTCTTACCCACCAGATGATCAGCCATTACCATAGTGTTGTAAAGCCACATGCATATACAAATATATGCAGAAACATAGTCAACAATAATGACGACTTCAGACATACAAACACACTTCTTTATAAAAATATACCTCTCACACTTTATTCGAAAGGGTTGATGTTGGTTGTGTGTGAGAGGTGAGTTGGAGACGGGGACAAACTGCTACATATTGACCCAAAGTTCTTCTGACCATAGCAGCACTTCTTCCGCATTCTGGCTGGGCTGCTCAACTGTGGGTCACTGTGGGCCCAAGCCCTCTGTCTGGAGCTGGTTCTCACTTGGCTGGCATCCTACCTCGAACTGGAACTCTACTGACTCAAGCTTTCTGGCACCTGGTTATATTTTTATGGGCGTACGCATCTGCCACCATCACCGAATTCAACCATGTCCACAGGTCAAGGTGATATTCCGATATCTTTGACCGGATGCACCTGTTTTGCTGCTCTTCCGCTTATTTACACAGGTGCATCTCTTGATTGATGGCTTGGTCTAGGGTCAATATGTTACAATAGTAGCAACTGTTGGTGTTTGGAGACTAAATGGAGCGGTCTCCCTTGTCACAGTGTTTGGGGAACTCTCCCGCATCATGAGTCCTTTTTAGTCACATAAGATGAACCGGGGAATCTGGCCCTTTGACAAACAGGACTTTGATTTGAGCAGACATGGTATTTTGCTCCTCAGCAGCAATCGCATGAAGCCCTCCTAATTTAGATTTCCGACCTGAGAAGAATCAATGATTTCCCCTTTTTTGTTGTATGGACTTTCTGTTTGTTCCTTGAACACTTGTGACTCTTATATAGCCTTAGATGGAAACTGAGTTCTCTAATAATGTTGTGTACAATTAAATGTCTTATTATATTGACTTGTGTTTTCTATCAAATATTCTGCATTAGGTTACTCTTTTTGAGATAACCTAATGTTACAAGAAATGGGGTGTTATCCACAAAATAACACCTTGTTAAATCTTATATTGGTAACTGTTACAATATTTTGCCAAAAAAAAGTTTAACCCAGCACAAGATGTGAAGAATGTTCTTGCTTGCTCATTGGAAATGTAATGGTCATATAATATATAAACTCAATGACATCTCATTGCTGAGTAAGCTCACTGGAGAATGTAAAAAATGACAGTGTACGGTCTCTTCTGATTGGTTGCCAAGTTTTCTGAAGATGACACAAGTTTTCAAAATGGCTGGATGCATTCCAGACAGCTTTTCTTTATTGGGAAAAACCAATAAATTCCAAAGATTTAATCTTCATTTTCAGTAGCAAATGACCATAAAATTAATTGTTATGGAGGTGCCCGTGGTGTAATGGTTATCGTATGAAATGGACACGGTGACACGAGTTCAAATCCAGGAAGAGACTGATTGCACTTCACAAAGCACTAATACCCTTGGGAAAGTTATGAATCCAATTATTCTCCCCCCAGCTATGGGTAAATAGTAGGGCAGACTGGGTTCTTCCGCCTTAGTGAGGCAACTAGTCTAGGAGAAGGTAAACTCTGAATTCAAACCTGTTAAACTTCACTTAAAAATTGACCTTGTGTCATATCCTGCCCGAGTAGAGGGGTTGGTAAATATGCATAAAATGAATTGTTAGAGGTCATCTTAGCCATAGTAATAAAATGTGTCATCTTGGATGAACAGCTTATTTTCAAACTGGTTTCCCCATTAGAAATAGATTTAAAACAAGTAGCTTGCAATTTGGATACCATTCACTTTGTGTTGATTATGGTTACATCACATTCTAGAAAATGGACTCAGCAATCCAAGTTCAAATCCAAGACAAGGCAGTTTGATCCTGAATTTATGATTAACAGTGTGTGAGTTTCAGCTTGTGCATAACTTCCCCCTCCTCTGATCCCCATTTTAAAAAAGACCTTGTGTCAAATTCTTCCTGATGGGAGGTACAGATAAATATCACATTAGTTTTTGTTGCCTATGCAGTGGGTAACCCCTTTTCATGTCACCAATAAAATCTAAAGAAAAGGCAAGGTGAAACTTGCTGTTAGTGTCACTACAGTTGTTACCAGAATGAAGTTCAACATAACAGTGAACTGCCTTAGGAAATCCAGCTCCTGCTTTTGCTTATCCACTATGGCAGCTTATCTTGCTGCCTTGGTACAAGGTTTAAATTCAAAGTTTTCTTTCTCTTAGATTGGCTACCAGCCATGTCAGTAGGGCTTAGAATACACCAACTGTATCCCCTTTCGAGGGGTAAGACCCAACAAAAGTGGTGTCTTGGGTATGGTACTAAAATCCATCTGGTTTCAGTTCTGGAGAGTGTGGAGTAGTCCTTTATTGCCATCACTCCCAGGTCCACCCCATCTAATTGAACCACACATAACTATACAAGCAAATGATATTATTAAATAAGAATAGTTACTTTAAACAATATTATCATCATCAGGTCATGCCATCAGCACGGATATCCCGGACCCTTTCTCACCACCCACCTCTATCATCCATCACTTCTGGCATGTCTTCAGGGATACATCCTGTATCAGCACAGAGCTGTTGTACGTTGGTTGTAGCTGGTTGTCCTGCCTTTGTTTGGCCATGTGAAGGGGTCCACAGGAGTACGTCACTTATGAGTTCATCCCTACTTCTCCAGCAGTGTCCCACATATCTGGTTCGTCTAACTTGGATAGTTTTTATGATGGGTGGTAAGTGGCCGTACAGCTGCTGCTTTGTGGGGTGCTGCCTCCAGGACTTGTTCAATATTCCACACAGCATTCTTGTGTAGTTGCCATCAAGCTTTTTCTCCATGTGTTTAGTTAGCATCCATATAGTAGTACTGACATGAACACTGCTTGGAAAAAACTGCATCATTTTATCAGTCAGGTCTGACTTCCATTGGACCAATAGCCTATCAATAGCTGTTCATGCCTTTGCTAGTCACGTGTTGATGTCTGTCTCAGTTGATGAGACACTGCTTCCTTGGTAGGTGAAGTTGTCTACTAGTTTCAGCGAGCTTCCATTTAGTGAGGATAGAAATACTTAAATACAAATACTTAAAAACAAATAAGTAGAATTAAAATGAGAAAGATATTTTCATTTGTTTCAATCCACTGAAAAATAACTTTTGATTTTGTTGTAAATGAATATGAAGGGCAAATTAAGCAGGAAACAGGCTAAAAAGCTTCAATAATGGATGGTGACTAAATAAATATCCTTTCATATATTTTTCTAATTCAGGAATGGAATGTTGTTTTTTCTCTGTTTGAAAAAAGTGACAATAATTGTTCACCAATGGTCCGGGGGACCTGGGTTCTATCCCAGGTTGAGTCATACCAAAGACTCAAAAAATGGTACTTGATACCTCCTTGCTTAACACTCAGCAATATAAGGTAAGGATCAAGGGTAAAGTGGAGCAATCCAGGGAAAGGAGTAGCATCCTCCCCTACATCTTTTGAAAAGGGAGCCTTCAGGTCACCCTCGACTAAGGTCGCCAACTTTACTTACTTTATTCATCAGTGCTTGTCATAACTCAAACACCTGAACAATTTTACATTTAGATATTCAGGAAGAATTTCAAGAAAATTCTTGTTCCAACTTTTATTATTATCGGCATAAAGCCACAAAGGTTCTCACATACTTGTTCATAAAAATCTCCTTTTTGTCCTGTCTTTTCATTGTTAGCAGAGGTAATTTGGTGTCTTCTTTGATTGGGGATCACCTCATCTCTTTGATAGTTTTCTTCTGCATTTTTTTTTTTTTTTTTGGTAAATATGTTCTTGTATGAATGGTTTACTTAGATGGCATTGTCTTTGCATACTATGGGACTAAATCATTTCAATCTTTTCTTTTTGGTAATGGCAGTGATTTTTATGAATTGAACTACCATGACCAGAAAATTCAGCAAACACTTGCGCACGACATACAGTACTACTGGACAGCTGTTTTGACCTTATTAGGTCTCATCAGCAGTGTATATTGTGATCTCCCCCACTGGAGATTGAACCAGCAACCACTGAATGCAGAACCAAAACTCTACCACTGAGCTACTGGTTCACATTGCACACAAGTGATGCCAAATTAACTAGTCATGGTAATTGCACTGCCAATTTACCTGATGTGTCTTATAAGTTACATCCGTACTCTTATACAGGATACGGTCACCTCCAGGGCAATGTCTTCCCAAGAAGATTAGTGATATGCATCTGCATAATCATAACCTCATTGGCAAGGAAATTCTTTGACTTAGAAAATGTACAGCAGTGATTTTTATTTGGTATTCCAAAATCCCTTCTAATATCAGTTATTTTGATGTGATTCATGAACTCCTAACATAGTCCTGAGTCAGTTGTTCTCAATTAAATTCAGTTTTCTGTTTTGTCCCTCCTTTTATTGATGAGTAAAACAAATTGGAACAAAGATACAAAAAGGATAGATTTGTGTATGTGAAAATATATTTCTAATGGAAATATGTGAAATGAGTGTAGAAAAACATAGAAAACGTATTTTACGTAATGGTTATCAGAGTAGAAAATGGAATTGATGACCCAATATCAAATCAAAGATGAAGCTGTTTATTTCATTTTATGTTGATGCCTTTGGGAAAGGAATAAATCCATTTATTTTACCTTCCCCCAGTTACAGGTAAATAGTAGAACAGAGCAAGTTCTTTAGTTTCGCTCAGGCAACCACCAGCAGTACTCACCTTAAAGATTGTCTTGGTAAATATATACTTAGCTGTTGTCTCCCTTTTATTGCCGCGTAAAACAGGAATGAAAATATAAATGGGGTAAACGTGTATGTATGAAAAAGTTTTTAATAGAAATAAATGAAAATGTAATTGAAAAACATACTTAGTTATTCTGTGTCAGGTTTGTCACCTGCTGACAATTTAAAGTGGCATTGTGATTGTGCCAAATGGTGATCCTCTGATGGCATGCTGTGAGGAAAAAATGAGGATAATTATCTTTGCACCTGCCTTAAGTAGCCATTTATGTTGTGATGACAACTGTGTCACCTCATATCATTCATAGCAAAAGTCATCCTGCAGACAAAGAGAATTAATGCCCCATAATAACTATAAAAATTTCTTTTTTGATTTATTTATTTTTTGAAGGCATAAAGAAGCAGAATAAATTGAATGTCTTTTGATTCCATTTTTTAACGGCATATCAACCTTTGTAGGTTATTTAATGTCAAAGCCATTCTCCTAGAAGAACAGTAGTGGTGTTATTTAACCCATAGCTAGAAGGATAAGGGGGTTCATACCTTTCCCAAGGGTATTTGCCCAAAAGCGAATGTAATAGAGCAACTGGAGTACAAACCCGCTTACTGTGATTCCGCAGTCCATTGCTTTAACCATTATACCACGAGGACATCCCCACAATGTCTTTTGAAGAGACTTATCACTGAACTCTATGTTTTACTGAAATAAAGAAAGATATCTTTTTCAGATATTATTATATTAGTACCGTATTTTTAGAGCATATAAGATGCACCCAAATTTCAGCAGGGTAAATCAAGAAAAAAACAAAGTACTAATATTTAACGTAATAAAATTAATATAATGAATATTATCAATGAAAACACTTGAAATAATCTGCATTATAGTTTTTAAATAATGACAATAGGTATATGAAATATACTCTAAAGTCTAAGCTAATAGGAGTTGCCAGGTAGCTAATTTTGGCCGACTATCATGAATTTTAAATTTTATGGCATATAAGACACAGGAATTTTAAAAGATACTTTTAGAAAAAAAGTGTGCCTTATATACTGTCAAATACAGTAATTTAGATTTGGAAACTAAGGTCTTAAAAGTTTCTGTTGGTGAACAGTAATTTTTAATAAGATATAACAAGGACTTAAAATAAAATAGAATGTTGACTCAGTACTGAGTTCCAGATCTGAATTTGCCTTGTGAAAAGACAAATTCAGATCTGGATCTCAGACCACAATTGTACTTATATAAATGTAAGCATCGAAATACTGAAGTTTAAATCATGTTTGGCACAATCATCTTTAGATGCATTTTTTTGTCTTTATCTCAAGTTTTGACTAGTTCATTTTCTGACCATCTTCACATGAAATTTTATGTTTCAGATCTACAACTCTTCTTTTCTGTTTATGTAATCTAGATTTGGCCTGTGCCATGTTGTCTTGATGGGTTTTTTTTTTGTTGTTTTGTTTTTTCTGCTGATGAGCAGTCTTTTTGTTTTTTCTTTCAAATTTTATGGCCATTGATAACTTCTCATTCTAAAATCTCTGAAAGCAGAGAATTCCTACTTGTTTCAGCTACTTATTTGCCTTCCTTCATCAGGTGATATTTTGTTTGGATTATACACTCATTTGTATTGAAAGTGTTTGGGTTTTAAAAAAAAACTCATTAAAAAAAGGATGTAAACCAAATCACCTTATAATAAAGTTAGACAGTAAATTTCACTGGTCTACCTTAGCAATATTAAAAGGTCATGAAAAAAAAGGTGCCACATCATGAACACGTAACTCAGAAACTATTTTAGTTTTTTTTTTTTTAAGAAAAAATACTGAGGTTATTCTTGTGTGAGTTTTGGTAGGCAGGAGTCATTATAATGCTTTTTTCCCTTTTATAAATATTCCTTATCTATGTTGTTTTCAGCTGTGTACCTTCTGGTTTTCTTTGAATGTACTTTGTGCAAAATTATCAGTGTCAAATGATGCTTGGTGGTGAAGAAGATGCTTTAGTTGAGTCACTACTCTCTAAAGACTAATATTAACATTAGTATATCTATGATATACTAACACTGAAGTTGGGGGTGTGTATGCTGGACTGCAACATTTTAGTAAGCAAACTCCAGACATGCTATTCCACAGACTTTCAGATTAATACCTTTGGGAAAAATATGAACCCTCTTATCCTATCAGGTATAGGTTAAATACTACCAAAACTGTTTTTCTACACAGATGGCTTTAGCATTAGATATCCCATGAAAGTTGATATGCCATTAAAAAAAAAGAAACTGAAACCTAACACTGAACACAACAGAAAGACAAGTTACTTTGTACATCACAAGAACACTTAATGTTTTATATACACAATATACCTACAAGTAGTATAAAAAAAAGAATACACTAACATGCCCCAACAACTAGAATTACACACATCTAGTTCCCTGAACAAGCAGTATGTAAAAGAGGTACAAAATAGAAAAAGTCTAACTTGATAAGGGTTGATAAGATCGCAATGGGGCTTTAACAATCTCTGGCAGAACTGATAAAGTGATACAGAATGAGTTTTTGGAACTGACCTGACATGCAAATTGTCTAAGATAGATAAATGAAACTTATTGTATCCATACATATCTATTATTGAGTTTTGCAGGAATTACACAAAATA
Organism: Sepioteuthis lessoniana; assembly: GCA_963585895.1. NCBI lineage: Eukaryota > Metazoa > Mollusca > Cephalopoda > Myopsida > Loliginidae > Sepioteuthis > Sepioteuthis lessoniana. Next base: position 6,156,926 of record OY757917.1, read on the forward strand.
AAGCTGTTTAAGAGTATGAAACAGACACTATATCTATCTCAGGAAGACTGTAGGGTAGATCAGTGAAAACTTTATAGAAAAAAAAATAGAAAGGATGAATATCATTCTAGAAAATTATTGAATAATACCAGAATTTTTGATCTCCATAGAGGCTGACTTAAGATATTTTTGACTGGAAACAGTATTTTGCAATCAAGGTAAGGATTCTGAATGAGGATTTTTTTTACAAAACTATTCTAAGCTTAGTAAATATCATAGAGAATTGACATATCGATATCATGACTTTGTGCCAGATTAGCATAAAAGCATTGTCATGATTTAAATAATTCACAAAATGTAACAAATATTGTGTTTATTGAGCAAGGTTGAAACTGTGGGCCAATGCATGCATATATATATATGTATATATATATATACCCAACCCCTCTGCATGAGCAGGATGCAACACAAGGTCAATTTTTAATTGGAGTTGAGCAGTTTTGGTTTCAGAGTTTTCTTTCTCCTAGATTGGTTGCCATACCAAGGGTAAAGAGCCCGGTCTGTCCTACTATTTACTCATAGCTTGGGGGAGAATAATTGGATTCATACTTTTCCCAAGGGTATTAGCACTATGTGAAATGCAAACCATCACATCCAGGATTTGAACTTGGATTGTCATTTCCTATGATGGTAAGTATTACTCCACAAGCATCTCCATATATATAATGTTACTTGGACTGATATTATAATGTAATTCACTGTATGAATAATTTAGCCCAAATCCAACTTTGTTGCAAAAACATTGACAGCAATGTTTTATCTTAGGACTTTAAATGCAATAAACCAGCTACTCGAGCTTACAACATCTGCAGCCAAGCACAATAAAGACATTACATGCATGCAAAAACATTGATATTACCATAGTGAATTAGAATTTAAAAAAACTATAAGAGTAATGGGTGGACATTTGTCTGAGCATCTAATTGAAAAATTTCTACCAATGCTGCTATAGGAGATGTAGGAATGCTTCTCAGTCCTTGCACCTTAAAATCACTTAATAGCTAAGACAGAACTCAACTGAGAATTATGTGTGTTACATTAATGTAACTCCAGCATAACAATCATCTCTTGCTACAGTTTCACCAATACTAGTAATGAAACAGGTATCACCACCACCTCTTGCTTGACCCATTTTCATGCGCAACTTTCTAATTATTGGTGGAGATATGAATGCTCAAATAGGCAAAGATGGGAATAATAAATTTTGCTTATACAACTTTTCAATATTTACCAGATTTTTTTATTACAATTTTGCTTACACCACTTGCCAAATAGAAATGGTGAATATCTAGTAGATTTTTTTACTTGAGAACAATCTTCATGCCTAAATTCCGAAATATGAGAGGGAAAACTATGGAACTACTCATCCCCAAATAACACTAAAACACAGCTAGACTATATACCCATGAACAAGAAGTTGATAAATAGCACTTTGAGCTGTGAGGCTTACTCCTCTTTTGAAGGAGTATCTTCTAATCACAAAATAATTTTGGCAAAGATATGCCCAAGTCTCTGTGGAAATCAGAAAGAGTTAAAGCCACATATTTTGACTGGTCCACCCTTACCAATAGTGATATAAGCAATAAATATACAGTAACTGTAAGAAACAGTTTTGATACTCTTCAGGAGATATCTAAAAACATTATCCAAATAAAACAAAGAAAGCTTTTGCCACCCATATAAAAGCAGCGACCAAGTGTTACAACCAAACCGAGAACCAAATGTAGAGTTTTATAGGAGTCAAAAGCAGTTAGAAAAAAATGACATAATGTGAAAAAAGTATTTTTTTTCTCAATTAAAGAAACCCAAGAAATGCCAATGAGAACTAATAAATGCAAAAAAAATTAAATTATATTCAAGACAAAATCAATAAAATCTGAAATTCAGTAGAAGATAAACTGTCCTGATTTGCATGGCAGACTGTAAATAAAGTGAGTGAAATAAAGAGCACTTTATGAGCAAAACTAAAACCTGTCAGTCAAGAAGAAAGACTTCAGAAATGGAAAGAACATTTAAAGAATCTACTTGAGAAACCCTCCAAAAATCACTAATAAACCTATCCAAAAAATTATTGATGGCCTACTTGACATCAAACAAAAAGAGTTTACAGAGGATGAATTTAGTGCTGTAATAAAGAAAAAACTGAGCTGAAAAGTTACTGGTCTTGACCCCTCTAAAGTATGAAACAGAAGAAAACTCTTACAGCTATAGTGGCTTAGATTTATAATGCTCTGCTTCTCAATCATATCCAACCTGAAATGGCAAAAATTCTTTGGAAAAATCAGAATGGATTTTGGAGAAGTCGATCCACAACCTCACAGATTCAAATCATGGAAGGAGTACATAGATTTTTCCAAGGTATTCAATTCCATAGACAGATGGAAGATGGAGCAAATACTACAAGCATATGGTCTTGCCAAAGAAACTGTTACATTTATAATGATGATTTATAAAAACATAAAAGCAATGGTTCACTAACCTGATGATGACACTGACTTCTTTTGCATTTTTGTTGGAGCCTTACAAGGATATATATTTGCACCTCACTTATCTATCATTTGCCTTTATTATGTACTTCAAACTATAACAAATGCAGACTACACAGATGATCTAGCACTTCTTGCAAATACACCTGCCCAAGCAGAATCCTAGAGCAAGCAACAGGAGGCATTGGTGTTTACATGAACACAAATAAAACTGAGATCTTGTGTTCTAAACGAAAAAGAGCCATCTTCACTCTAAATGGCAAGTCTTTAAAATTAGTGGACAAGTTCGCATACCTTGGCAACAACATTTCACCTACTGAAAGTGACGTAAACATGCATCTAGCAAAGGTATGAAATGCTATTGACAAGTTATTGATCATATGAAAATCTATCTAATAAAATAAAACTGGATTTCTCCCAAGCAGTGGCCATGTTGATACTACTGTATGGATGCACTACATGAATGCTAAAAAGATACATTGAGAAAAAGCTGGATGGGGACTATTCGAGAATGATATGTGCTGTCTTGGTCAAATCCTGGCAGAACCCCTTCTAAACAACAGTTGTATGGCTACTTACCTTCCATTCCATCTCATAAACCATTCAAGTTAGATGAACAAGACATGTGAAGCACTGCTTTAGAAGTAAGTACAAATTAAGAAGCAACATTCTACACATGGACACACCAGTGTTGACTGACTGCCAAAGATATCAGTTTTATGCAGACACTGGATGCAGCCTAGAGGACATACCAGAAGTGATGGATGATTGGGACAGATTGTGGGAGAGAGTCAAGGAACTCCATGCTGTCTACATGACATGATGATTATTTAGAATATAAGAATTTTAGCATCCAACATTTTTTTTTCTAAATACAATTCATCAAATCTCTGTGTCTGTGAAGATTTGCACAGCAGGTAGTCAACAACTGATCATTCTACAAAAATCTAAATATTTTCTCTTCATCTATTGTATTTTTAGAACAGATTAAGCATTCCCTGTTTTGCAATTGACAACTCATCTTTATATATCTATGCATTATGACAAACTTAGAATCTAGTCAGTATTTACTTTGTCTTCCAGTCACCATGAGAATTTGGCCAAGTTTGTTGCGGCTGCAGAATGCACTCACTGCTTGTCTGCAGGGGGTTAAGACTCCCCCAATGAGTGTCCTAGATATGACACTAAACAATCTAATGGTAAGGCTCTGGTAATGCTGGAGCTTTGAGAAATGCAGAGTACCCCTTCATTACCATCACTCCCCAGTCCACTCTGGGCTGGAGTGGTATCGTCTGAGAGGGTCCTATCGATGGATCAATTAGAATTAAACTGTGTAGTTATGTTAAACTGAATTGTTTAAAATAGAAGAGTTTTGACATTTAAACTGCATACTTATTCTAAACTGAATTGTTTGAAATAGAACTGTTTATATGTATAAAAATGGATTTGGTATTAGATAACCTACAATGATTGATATGCTATAAAACTAAATCAAACCATAAAAATTTTTGATTTTAACTGCTCTGAGCTAGCAAAACAGATCAAAGATTCACAAACGTACATACTTACAAACATACTCATAACTTCTATGGGGCTCATATTTTTTGGGTCTGATTCATTATTAAATTTCCCTTATAAGATAATAATAATATTATAAATTATAAATAGACAAAATTATTTAGTCAAAATTTAACTGATAAATTAAAACAAAATATATTCAATGAAAAATAGGGAGTAAAACATATTTGAGATTTTTAAAGATTATTCTAATGTTTTATTGGGCTAATTTCCATGGGTCCAAAATAACTAACCACATTATTTTTCTTTCTGTAACATTATTTTGAACACTGTCGGTAAAATTTATTTAAATCAACATTTTAAGGCATAAAAATAAAACAAAGCTACAAAAGTTGGTGAGTTAAAATAATTATTCATGATATTTAGAGTCAGAATGTTGAGTCAAGCCAAAGTCAAGAGCTGATGATTTGTTCTAAGAGAATTTTTTATTGTTTCAAAATTGATAAACTTTGTGCAGAGTCCAAAAAACTTTACACCTGGAGTCACCACCAATGTACAATTTTTAGAAATGAATGATGAAAAAATCAGGCATCTATGAGATGAGCTGTTATTCTATGCCTGGAGATAAATGTGGGTAGGGGGAATTTTTACTGGGGGCTTTAATGCACTTTTTCAGGTGAAATCTCCATGTAGACTGACTTCAGTTATTGTCACGAAATCTTTCAGTAATAGATCTTATTTTTTTTAATATATATATCAGTATATTGTCTTTTCTCAATATAAAGACCCTTATTTTGTGTAATGGTTAACATACTAGGCTTGCAAATTATTGTTTAGTTCACAGTGGGTGCTCTATACTTCTGGTCTTATGTCAACCTAAACTTTATTGATGTCTATAGAATTTTATTTCATTTTAAAAGGCAGTACTAATAGAAACTGAACACGCAGAAAGAGAAGTAACACATACCAAAAAGAATACATTCATGGTCAGATCAATAAAATAAGCAACTCAGTAGAAGATTGACAATCATGAATGCCATGGCAGACAGTAAATGAAGTGAGTAAGAGGAAGAGCACTTTGAGATCAAAACTAAAAGCTGCCATCCAAAAAGAATGAATACAGATGTGGAAAGAACATTTCAAGAATCTGTTTGGAAAATCCCCTAAAGTCACCGGTAAACCTACCACAAAAATTATGACATCAAACTAGGACAGTTTACTCAAAAAGAATTCAATGTAGTACTGACAAAAATGAAAAGCATCAAGCTGCAAGCCTCAACAAAATACCCCCAGAAGTATGATAAACAAGGAAATTTGATGACTAACTTCTATTTTGCAATGCTATATATGAACAAAATGCTATAGTAAGATGGACAAAAGGCAGCATTCTCCTCTTCTCTTAGAAAGGTGACCTGGAATCACCAAGAACTACAGAGGCGTAACTCTTACTTCTATAATGGCTAAGGTTTATGATGCTCTGCTTTGCAATCACATCGAACTTGAAATTGAAAAAGTTCTAAGAAAATATTAGAATAGTTTTCAGTGAGATTAATCCACAACATCACTGATACTAACAATCGGTCAAATCATTGAAGGAATTTGAGAAGAAAAATCTTGAGTCAGTACTATTGTTTGTAGATTTTTACAAGACATTTGATTCCATACATAGAGGGAAGATGGAACAACTACTTCAAGATTATAGTCTTCCCAAAGAAATTGTTGCAACCATAATGATGTTCTATGAAAACATGAAAGTCGAAGTTTGCTTACTGGATGGAGGCACAGACTTCTTTGACATTGTTGCTGGAGTTCTGCAAGGAGATATATTAGCACCATATTTGTTTATAATCTACTAAGACTATATACTTCGAATGTCAATTGATCTAATTAAAGAAAGTAGCTTTGCACTAGAAAAGGCAAGAAGCAGATGATATCCCACAGAAATTAAAACAGATACAGACTATGCAGATGATATAGGGCTTCCTGCAAATACACCTACCCAAGCTGAATCCCTGGAGCAGACAGCTGGCAGCATTGGTCTCCTCATGAATGCAAACAAAATAAAGTACATGTGCTTTAAATGAGAAGGAGCCATTTCCACTCTAAATGGCAGTCCTCTAAAATTAGTAGACAAGTTCACATATCTCAGAAGCAGTGTTTCATCCATTGAAAGTGATTGCCCTTGATAGGCTATCAATCTATCCGATAAAAGGGGATTTCTTCCAAGCACTGGTTATGTCACTACTATTGTATGGATGCACCACATGGATTCTGACAAAATGGGTAGAGAAAAAACTTAATGGGAACTGCTCAAGAATTCTACAAGTTATCTTGAACAAATTTTGGAAGTAACACCCCACAAAACAACAGCTGTACAGTCACTTATCTCCCATCTCTAAAACCATGCAAGTAAGATGAACAAGACATGCAGGACACTGCTGGAGAAACAAGGATGAAGTCATAAGTGATATTCTTCTATAAACCCCTATACATGAATGTGCCAGTGTTGGCTGAAAGGGATGGATGAAGAGAGAGAGTCAAGGGAATCCGTGCTAGCAGCATGACTTCATGTTGTGATAATGTAAATAATTTTTATGATGATGTGCTTGACAATGAATAGTGCTTATGGAAAAATTAAAGTTTGGATAACTCATTTTATTCATAAAAATACTATAAATATTAAACATGTAGAATAATATTAGTTGGAGAAATAGATATAAGAACAATTATATAAGATTAATTATATTTTATTGCGTGAGCAAAGGTGTATATGAAGAACTGTCTTAATTGTTTGTCATTATTATTGTCATACTGACAGCTTATGAGTTTGTCCTTACTTCTCCAGCAGTGCTTTGCATGTCTTCTCTTACTTGTTTGGTTTGTGAGATGGGTGGCAGGTAGCCGTATAACTGCTGTTTTGTAGGGTGTTGCTTTCAGGATTCGTTCAAAATAGCAAGAAGCATTCTTGTGTTGTTCCGATCTAGCTTTTTCTATATATATTTCATTAATGTCTTCATGGTGCAACCATACAGTTCTATTGACACAGCTACTGCATGGAAGAAATCCTATTTTATTGGACTGATCAGATTGCCACATAATAACTTTCAATTGTAGTCCATACTTTTGCTCAGCATATGTTGACATTATTTTAGGTAGATGAAATGTTGCTGCCGAGGTATGGGAATTGATGAAAGTTGAAGAGACTTAGATATTTGAGAAAGTTCCTTTGCTGTTAGGTTTGTGGAATTAAATATGCCAATGTGAGCAAGTGAACTTGCTATTTACTAATCTGGGGTGTTATGTTTAAGGTAACACAATGTTGCCTGAGGATGAATTAGTTTCTTGGGGATGCATTTTAGTGTCATGCCCAGGACACCTCTTTTTGTTTGGAGTCTTATCACTTTGCTAGGAATACAATTAGTGTATTCTAAGCCCAACTGACAGGATGATATTTAATTATAGATTATCTTCCGTGCAAATAAATTTTATGATAGATTATCTTCTGTGCAAATAAATTTTATTATAGATTATCTTCTGTGTAGATAAATTTTATTATGGATTATCTTCTTTTATACAAATAAATAAAGGAAGTTACTCTGTAATTAGCAAAACACCAACTACATTTAAGTTCATAGTTTGTGGATAGAGTGTTCGCCAATGTTCTAGGAGACCTGGGTTCAATTCCAGGTCGCGTCATACCGAAGACTTTAAAAATGGTACTTGATATTTCCTTTCTTAATACTCAGCATTATAAGGCACGTATCAAGTGTAAAGTGGAGCAATCAGGGGAAGGAGTAGCATCCTCCTCTACACCTCGGTGTAGAAACTGGTCACCCTCAACTATGATCGCCAACTTTACTTACTTACTAATATGTAATCATGTTGAATGTTTTTGAATATATTTGTATTTATTTATAGTTTAGAAAATTTATTTTTGTTATAAAATGTTCATCATAGAAATAAAAATGAAAATATCAATTTTTGCATAAAAGTAATTATATGTGAGAAATAAAAAGAAAGAGAGAAAGAAAAAAAAGCAAACTAAAACCAAGTAAACTATCAAGGACTGGCATCGCATCAAACTTAGTAAGGACTGAATTTACTTGTTAATCAGGTGCTTAACCAGCTTGCCAAATATAAAGCTCAAAGCCTTGTACCATAATTTTATTTGCTTTTTCTTTTCACCATTCTCTGCTCATTATTCTATAATTGTTAGTACTCACTTTTTAAATTCTCAGAATTATGATTCTTTGATAAGTATTTTCTTCTGTCTTATTTCTGTTGCTTTTTATTCAACTGTTTACTTTCCCCAGTCAGCTGGGGCTGTAGAATACACCGACTGCTTCTCTGCCGAGGAGTAAGACACCACCCCAATGAGTGTTCTGATAATGACACTAAGCAATCTGATGGTGAGGTTCCAGTAATGCTGGAGCTTTGGGGAATACTGAGTACCCCTTCATTGCCATTGCTCCCAAGTCCTCTCTGGCCCGGAGTAGTAGTACCTGAGAGGGTCCTATATATATGGGTCAAATAGAACTAAACTGAATTGTTTGAAATAGAACTGTTTTTGACATGGACCTTGTGTAGTTATGCTAGACTGAATTGTTTGGATAGAACTATTTTTATGTATAAAAGTGGATTTGTCATCAATAACCTACAATGGTTGATGTGCCATAAAACCAAACCAAACAAAAATCAACAATTTACAGTAGAAATGGTGTATAAAAGTAACTATAATCCTTGTTCAGTGACAAAATATTAAATTCAGTTTAGATATTTACTAAGCTTGGTTTGGCAAAATGTCATTTACTTAGTATAATTGTAATGGCCTGCAAAATTAACTTGTTAACCATTACACTATTAGGATGTGCTGATAAAACTGGTTATATTAAGAGGAAGTAAATGCATTGAAATGGAAATGTAAGTTTTTTGGCCATTAATCTTGTTTCAATATAAATGTATACTTCTTTTAAAAATACTATGTATCTCAACAGGAACACACACACATATATATATATATATATATATGTGTGTGTATGTGTAGATTTTTAAAAAAAATGAAGTTATCATTAGGTGATTCGTGATGAAATTGAATTTGTTCCTTCACACAGATGGCAGGAATTAAAGAAATTTAAAAAAAAAGAAATCCAGACAAATTTTTAAAAATAAATTCTTAAAATTTCTGTGTGATTTATTGCATCAAATTTGTTACCTGATTAAATCTGCGTCTGTAAAATTGTCATGATTTTTTCTTTTATATTAAAACTTGTATTGTAGTTTAGAATTTTACAAGTAAGGTTACCAAACATTGCCCAGTCTAAAGTAAATCTTGGAAGCCTATTATGGTTATCATCATCATGTTGTGCTGCTTGCACAGATTTCCCTAACTCTCTCTCTCTTGCTATTTGTCTCTATCATCCATTGCTTCTGGCAGGTCTTCCAGGTTACATCCTGTGTCCACACAGAGCTGTTGTAGATAAATTCTAGCTGGTCGTCCTACACTTACGCGTCCATGTGAAGGGGTCCATAGGAGAACACAGCGTATGAGTTCGTCCTTTCTCCTCTGCAGTGTCATGCTTGTCTTGTTCGTCTAATTTGGTGGTCTTCAAGATGGGAGGTAGGTGGCCATACTGCTGCTGTTTTGTAAGATGTTGCTTCTGGGATTTGTTTAATATAGCTCATAGCATCCTTTTGCAATTGCTGTCAAGCTTTTTCTCTATATGCTTAGTCAGCATCCAAGTGGTGCATCCATACAGTAGTATGGATACGACCGCTGCTTAGAAAAATTGTGTTTTATTTTATCGGACAGGTCTGACTTCCATATGACCAATAGCCTATCGATAGCTGTCCATGCCTTCACTAGTCGTGTATTAATGCCCTTTTCGGTAGATGAGACGCTGCTTCTGAGGTAGGTGAACTTGTCCACAAGTTTCAGAGAGCCACCATTTTGTGTGAAGATATCGCCACTTTGATAAAAGCACATGAACTTCATTTTGTTTACGTTCACATGGAGGCCTATGCCGCCTGCTGCTCGCTCCAGACTATACAGTAGGAATTCGGCCTGGGCGGGTGTATTTGCCAGAAGAGCTATGTCATCAGCATAGTCCGCATCCGTAATAGTTTGTGCGAGGTATCTTCTGCTTCTTGCCTTTGCCAGCGTAAGACCATTTTCTTCCATTAAATCTATCGACGTCCGAAGTACGTAGTCTTGGCAGACTATGAACAGATATGGTGCTAATGTGTCACCTTGCAGCACACCTGCGACAATGTCAAAGAAGTCTGTGTCTCCATCCGGTGAACGTACTTTTTATAGAACTTCATTATGGCTTCAACGTTCTCCCTGGGTAAACCGAAGGCTAGAAGTATTCCCTCCATCTTCCCTCTGTTTATGGAGTCAAATCCCGTGGAAAAATCTACAAACAGAAATGTAGCTTCGAATTTGTTTTTTTTTTTTTTGTTTTTTTTTTTTTTTGCATAAACACCACCTAGAATTCGACGTATTGTCAGAATTTGTGATGTTGTGGACCGATTCCTACGAAAGCCATTGTAGTTTTTCCTTAGAACTTTCTCAATTTCAGGTTCATTGATGTTGAGTTGCAGAGCATTGTAAATCTTAGTCGCTATGGAAGTAAGAGTTATACCCCAGTAGTTCCTGACAATTCCGCGGTCACCTTTCTTTGAGAAAGGGAGGATGCAGTCCTATGTCCATCCGTCTGTTGTGTTCTGGTTATATACTGCAGCTTTCCTGTTTTTAATTCTTGTTAGGACCTCTTTGAGTTGTTCTTGGGTAAACTACCCTAGTTTGATATCTAGTTGATTGTCAATAATTTTGGTGATAGGTTCATCCGTAACTTTAGGGGACTTTCCAAGCAAATTCTTAAAATTTTCTTTCCACAAGTGTATGGGAAGCAGCATGGTGGATGTGAAGCACGGCAGATGAACCTAGCATTGGATCAACAGCGTGCTTCACCAGATGGTGGGCGGACGAACCCCACAGGTAAACGGCCAGGATCACATAGTTCAGTCACGAAACTACTGCTACTCATCTTTAAGACTACTGATGAGGTTAAAATAGCCATCTAAGGATAACCAGGACTCTCACTCTAACCATGTGTCCAAACCATATCGTCCTTCACCTGGGTAAAAAAAGGGAACGTTCTGCTGAGGTTGGAGCTCTGGCTCCTGTGTTCGAAAAATCAGCTACAGAACACAAACACAAACAAAGATTACTTAAATGCAAAAACACCATACGATACTGGCAATCGGTGGATGCTTGTCTCAGCATTTGCATGGAAAACCTCTGTCAACGCAATCATTGGTAGTGTAGGAATGCTTCACAATCCATTTGCCCTAAAATCGCTTTATAGCATTGAGAAAATATAACCTAGAATAATGGTAGCTACGTTCAGTTGTAATCCCGGCATTGTTAAAGAAAAAATTAACCTCCATGTGTAGAATAAGAAAAGGATGGAATAAAAAAACGTCCTACCTTAAACCTTTGAATGTTATTTTACTTTGTCACCAACCAATCAACGAGCAAGACATCTGTAAGGTTTTAAAAGAAGACCGTAACAAATACATCAATTCAGCATGGCTGACATACAGGAGTGTGACAAAAAGAAAAGGACTATGAAAAGGAGTCAGCGCCCTCTGCAAATAATAAGGATTTTAGGGTCCAAGGGAAACAATTAGTCCCATTTTTCATTTCAATACTATCTACTGAGAGTGCAGATTTCAACACTCCTCCTCCTCTCTCCCTGTTAGATATTTAAATCAAATGAGGTTTTTAACACCCAACATTTCTCTCAACAAATTTTGCGCTTACAAGTCCACCCGTTCTCCGACGCAATGAAACTTGATGTCAGTATGTTTTACACGTCCATGATTATGTAGATTCTTTGCCATACATATTGTTGATTGATTGTCTTCGTAAATAAGTGTTGGCTCAATTGAGTTAAAGCTTAAGAGATCACTCTAGAGAATGTTGCCTATGCCATATGGCCTCCTGCGTTGCACTTGCCAATGCCATAGGTTCACCTTCAGCTGTAGATAAGAGCAACACAAGTTTGCCTTTTACTTCTCCTTTTAACAACTGCTCCACTTCATTTAAACAGTCATCCTGAAGTTGACTTCCGATCATCAAAATAACCAGCCCAGTCTGCACCCGAATATTACACGAGATTGGTTTCCTCCTTCTCATACAGCAATCCATAGTTACGTGTTCCATTTAGATAACGCATATGTTTCACAGATTTCCAGCGTTCCATTGTCGGCTGGGAACAAAATCTTGCGACATTGCTGACAGGAGAGAAGATATCAGGTCGTATCCTTGTAGTCAGGTAAAGCAGACTACCAATAGCTGATTGATATAATTCTTGATTAATTAGCTTATCCTTTTCAGTGACTTTGGTTAACCTTGCTCCAATGTCAATGGGACTTGTAGTGGGTCTTGAATTTTCCATCCATAATATTTTCAAGATTTCTTCAGTGTATGCTGGCAGCCTAATCCATATTTTCCCTGATTCTGGATAAGTAATTTTAACACCCAAGAAATGTCCATGACGTTGAAACTTTTAGACATTGCTTTAATGAATTCCTGTATGTGTTTCAAGGATTTACATGCTAGGATTGTGTCATCAACATAGACGGCAGCTATGAAGGTTTCTCCTGAAAACTGAGTGTAGATACACGGGTCATTTTCTAATTGCCTGAAATTCATTGCTTTTAGCTGAATATCTAATTCCTCATTCCAACATCTTTGGGATTATTTTAAGTCATACAGGCTTCGTTTTAACTCACAAACCAGGTGATTTTTGTCTTTGACTTCAAATCCTTCTGGTTATTTTAAGTAGATCTCCCCCTTAAGTTTACCATTTAAGAATGCAGGTGTTATGACTAACTGATCTAGCTTCAAGTCATGTTTTGCAACTATTACAATAATGGTTTGTATTGATTCAAACATTACTACTGGACAAAATGTCTCATCGTAGTCAACCCCATGCTTCTGAAGAAAACCTTGAGCTACTAGTCAAGCTTTATAATGTTCCAAGTTTACGTCAGCATCATATTTTCTTTTGAATAACCACTTACTACCAATGGCTTTATGGTCTTTGGGTAGTTCTGTAAGGTTCCATACTTTATTAGTATGCAGAGAATCAATTTCACTTTTTATTGCTTTCATCCATTGATTTTTTTTCTCTGGACAAGAAAGTGCTTCTTCCATTGTCAATGGATCATTCATACTATGACCCATTCACCATATCGTTGTGGAGTTTTCGTATCTCTAAGGGGATATTCATAGCCCTGTTGTTTCTTGTGACTTTTCATCAAGATCATCATCATCATCATGACTGTCTTGATATCGAATTTCAGCTTGAGGTTGGTTAACAACTTCTTTTCCGCTCTGTTCACCTGTTGGTGATGCTAATTCATCAAATATGACATTTCTCTCATGAATAACTCGTTTTACTTGTATCATAGAGTCTATAGCTTAGCACAATGATCATCTCTAGCTACAGCCCTACCAACACTAGTGATGAAACAGACCTAGACATCTTCCGTAATGAGCTATCCTCCCTTGTTCGTAGCATCCCTAAACACAACGTTCTCATCATCGAAGGAGACATAGGTAAAAACGTAAACACCAAATTCACCTTACACAACTCGTCAAACAGAAATAGGGAATACTTAGCGGATACCATGCTAGAAAATCGTAGTACGCGAGTCGGAATCGTAGTACGCGAGTCGGAATCGTAGTACGCGAGTTCGTACTGCAGTCGCGCTATTACGTTCACTTTCGGGCAAATACCCTTGGGAAAGGTATGAACCCCCTTATTCTCCCTCCAGCTATGGGTAAATAGTAGAACGGACTAGGTTCTTCAGCCTTGGTGAGGCAACTAGTCTAGGAGAAGGAAAACTCTGAATTCAAACCTGTTAAACTCCGCTTAAAAATCGACCTTGTGTCATATCCTGCCCGAGCGGAGGGGATGGTAAATAGTACCATGCTAGAAAATGGATTAACATGCCGTAATATTAAATTTCATAAAAGGAAGAGAAAACTATGGATGTACACCTACGTAAATAAGGCTAAATCACAGAGAGATTACATCCTTATGAATAAGAAATGTATTAACAGCGTTTTGAATTGTGAGGCATATTCCTCTTTTGAAGGAGTGTCTTCCGACCACCAAATTGTCACGGCAAAGATACGCCTGAGCTTACGAAGGAATGCGTCGTAAATAACCAAGACCCGCATGTTATGACTCGTTCATGCTTAACAATGGATATATTAGCGATAAATATACAATAACACAAGGAAACAAATTCGATGCACTTCAGGAGATATCAGAAACACTGACTCTGGATGACAAATACGAGAACTTTGTTAATGCCCACGTGGAAGCGGCAGCAGAATGCATACCAACCAAACTAAGATCAAAACATAAAATTCCACAGGAGACATTAGCAGTTAAGAAAAAAACATGACGACATGAAAACTACATCCCTATGCAATAAAAGGAACCCAACTAATGCCAACGCTTGGAAACTTAAAAAGGCACAAATTGAACTACTAACTAATGCTTACCTAAAAGAACAAACAGAATAGATCCAAGACCAGATCAATAGGATTAGAAACTCGGCTGAAGATAGACAATCTCGGATGAAATGGCAGAAAGTAAATGAAGCGAGTAAAAGAAAAGGCGCCGTGAAAGTGAAACTTAAATGTTTAATATAAACGTATTTTTTTTAAAGTAAGATGAATGGTAGCAACAATGATGACTGTCCTGTCGGTTGGGGGAGGGCTGTAGAATACACTGACTACTTCTTTGCATACGTTAAGACCCCCCCCCATGTGTGTCCTGGATATAACACTAAACAATCTGATGTTGAGGTTCCAGTAATGCTGGAGCTTTGGAAAATGCGGAGCACTCCTTCATTGCCATCGCTCCCAGGTCCACTCTGAGCCGGAGTAGTAGCACCTGATGGAGTCCTATCTATGGATTAAATAGAACTGTGTAGCTATGCTAAACCGAATCGTTTGAAATAGAACTGTTTTGATATTTAGCTGTGTGTTAACAAAAAATATACTTATACTAAACTGGATTGTTTGAAATAGAACTGTTTATATATATATATATATATATATATATATATCGAGAGAGAGAGAGATTTAGCATTAAATAACCTACAATGGTTGAAGTGCCATCAAACCAAACCAAACCAAACCAAACCTGTAATGAAGAGCATTACATGGAAGACTGAAGGTTGATGTGGGGATTTAGGAATTAACAGTAAAACTCCCAACCGGATATTGACTCGTCGGCTGCCAGATACAAAATGTATAAACGCGTCGCCATGCATAAGGCTCCACGCATCCATCCGGTTAAAATCAGAAAAAAGAAAAATAATAAAAAGTAAAGTAGCCAATGGGAAGCGGTCGCGCCAAAATTAGAAGGATTTTGGAGTAGCGAATTTGGAGCCGGTGAAGAGAGATAAATACTCAGGTTTTCTGTGAACCGACCTCTTTTTCGGGTAGTGACGTCGAACCGACAACACCGATTTTACTGTCTGGTGTTTTGGACACCACGCTATGTTTTGGGACGTAGCGTTGGTTAGTCCATTCACCAAGTAAATAAAGGAAAGTATGGAAGAAATGTTTTCGTCTCTTGTCTGTTTCTGTCTTTTCTTTTTGTATATTTCTTTTGGACTTTTTTTGGGCAAGGCATTGCGCCAGCCAGTCAACGTGGGGTAAAATAATATAACCAAAATATGGAGTCAGATATCTTACGGCAACACAGCCTTGCCCTTAGCCACTGACTACCTAAAAACCCTTTCAAAACCCACATTGGTGACTTCGACGCTAAATACCTTTAAACCCCACAGATATGCCATTAAACAAAGAAACCAAACCAAACCATCTAAAAGATCCTAAAATTTTCCGGAGCAGGCATGAAAGTCTATACATGAAAGAAATGGAAAGCAGCAAAGGAATTAAAAATTGCTGAGGAACGACTTCGAGAAAAAACAATCCTAGGGGTTGTTGCTGATGGCTGCATGGGCCTGGGGTTTTCCTCACTGTTAGGGTCGATAAGGCTGCAGGTAAAGAGAAACATCAGTTATTACAAGACGAAATACGCATTGGTGAAGAGGAAAATAGAATGGGGGGGGGGAAATGGTAGGGTTGCGACAACAAAGTGCTCGGGCGAGATGGGAGTCGATGGTCCGACTTATGGCCTAACGATATAGCCATAACATTTCTAATACTGATCATATACGACACCCTCCCCAGTCCTGTGAATCTCCACTTGTGGAAGAAAACAAAATCCCCTTCGTGTCAGTTATGCAGGTGTATTAAAACACATTTTGATTAGCTGCAAACAGCACTAACGGATGGACATTACAGATGGTGCCATGGTCAAATATTAAAAGAAATAGTAGAGGTAGTCAGTACGGTCATCAGTACAAATACACCAAATTACGAGAAATGCTTGATAAATTTTGTCAGGGCTAGAGTAAAATCCAAATCAAAAGAAAAGCCCACACTAAATGCACTGTCACTGGCAACAGACTGGAAATTAAAGGCTGATTTAGAGACAAGATTAAAATTCCCAGACCATATTGCTCAATCATCATTAGGCTCAGATATATTGATATTTTCAAACAAAATAAAGAAAATGATAATATTAATAGTTCCACATAGAAGAGGCCCATAAACGGAAGAAGTTAAAATATTATGAACTCCAAGAGACATGCAAAATTAATGGATGAAATACAAGCTGTACGGTTGTTTCAAGGGGGTTCGTTGCGAGGTCTCTATGCAAGGCCCTGTCAGACATTGATTTGGCAAGAACCGGAAAAAAGGAAGGCCACTTAAACCATTTTAGCGATGAAGAATTGTTACGTTAGTTCATCGCTATATTGTTGGAAATAAAAGAGAGAACGAAGGTGTCGTAAGGTTTTCAAGATGGTTTTAATGGCAGCCAGAATAAAGGGTATCTTTATGCTGCAAGTCCCGTAGGAAGGAAGGAAGGAAGGAAATAGTTATTGAGTTAAGGAATTATGGCAGCTAACTGCCAGAGCGGAATGTGCGTAGTTATAGTCAAGGCAATGCTGAATGTCTGAGCGGAATATACGTAGCCATAGACATAGCAAAAGTCGTGTTTGCTGTTTAAGGACAGAAATGATGTAGTCACCCATGAATGTGTGGTCTTGGTTGCTGTAGGGGAGATGCATGAAGGTCTCCAGAAAAGGTTGCCCAGTGATGAGGTAGCTGAATGTCTGGGCGGTTATTGCGCGTCGCGGTAGACATAGCAAAAGTTAGAGGCGACATAAAAGTGTTCCTGTAAGTGGCGGATTACGTGCATCTAATTCATGTTCAACTGGGAACCCTTAGTCTAAAGGGGTAGACTCAAGAGGTCCATAAAATAGACGGGTTTCATCATGGTGTTGTGATTCTGCTGCTGTGAAGGGAGGTGACAGAAAGTACGTCCACCCTGCTTGAAAGGTTCTGAGTGAGAGATAGTTTAGCGGGCTTTAACCATTTTTATGTTGCCCGCGAAAATGGTCCGGATAGGAATAAGTCATCCTCAGTGGGTGAAAATAAGCGACGACCATAACGGTCAAATTAATTTACGCACCAAACAAAAATACGAAGTTCTTTCTGCTACACCATAATTAAAACAGTGGAGAGAACAGCTAAATGTGTGTGGTTAAAAAGAAGTAGTTGATGGGCGGTAACATAAACACATAATATAAAATATATATCTTTACAGTAATTTTAAAATTTGTTTTTATTTTTTATTTACTTTTTTTTTGTAAATACTCACAAACGTTGTATATATATTTTACACGATAATCTGTAGATTTCATCGTTAGTTACATGACTTACTCGGGAAACCGATTTTGTAATTATCTACAAACAAGCAATAGACATATTTTACCCATTAAATTGTTGACTTCCTCTTAATCTTGTTATAAAAGTTAATTGAACAATTGGAATATAATTATATAAATGGGTGCTTGTGTTTACATGGCTGTGTGTGTGGGTATGTAAATATAAATAAGGGTGGGTGAGTGAGTGCAGGTGTATCTATATAACATTTCTTTGGATATTATTGAAAAAGGAATATACGACTTTTCGAATCGTTGTCTTACATTTTAATTAGTTTTTTATGATGGTTTTCAAGTTCATTTCTTTCAGGGGCTTAAGAATAAGATGTAAATAGAAGGGTTTTAAACATTGTTTTGTAAATATTTATAATCGTTAAACATTTTAATGTTTCATCGGTTAATTTGGTTAGTTCATCTTGCATTAGTTGTAATAGTTACAAGGGCTATCGGAATCTTTTCTTAATAAGATATATGAGTGCAGGTAGGTTTATGCAGACGTGTGTGTGTGTGAGTGTGGTGTAGGGAAAAAGAGAAAAAAGGTTTTACGGTTTCAGTCTTTCAAGTGTTTTCACATCTTTGAAAAACTAATATTTCTCGATCAGTATTTCGAGTGTCATTGATTTGTTCTGTAGATAGTGAGGGCGATTTCGTTATTGCTGTTTTCTTTCCACCCCCCTTTTTTTTACGCATGGAATTGAGAGAGAAGAGAGAAAAGAAGGAAAGGAAAAGAAAAGAAAAAGTCTCCAGTTGCCGTTGTATTTTCATTTATTTTTTTAAATCGGGAAAACGCATATTGCTAAGAGGATTTTTTTAACCTATAGAAAAAAGAATAAAGAATTTTTCGAATTTTGTTTTTCAATTAAACAACTTTAAAATTTTTTAAGAATTAATATTTTTGATCAGTGTTTCAAATGTCAATGATTTGTTCTACCGTAAATAGTTAAAGTGAATTAAAAAAGTTGGCGACCGTAGTCGAGGGCGATCAGAAGGCTCCCTTTTCAATAGCTACTACACCGAGATGTAGGGGAGGGTGCTACTCATTTCCCTGGATTGTCCCACTTTACCCTCGATACGTACCTTATATTGCTGAGTGTTAAGCAAAGAGGTGTCAAGTACCATTTTTTAAGTCTTTGGTATGACTCGACCTGGGATTGAACCCCTATTCTCCCCGACCATTAACGAACACTCTACCCACTAGACCGTTGTGTTTGTTTTTATTTACTTATTTATTATTTTATTTTCATTTATGCCTTTTCCGCATGGTGTCTGGGATGGGGGGGTAAGATGAAAAGAAAAGTTTCCAATTGCCGGCGTAATTAAGTCACTGATAAAATAATTCATTTTATTCTTTTTTGGATAAAAAGCAGAATTTGCATAGAGGAGTTTTAGTAGCCAATGAAAAAAGATAGAATCTTTCAATAAAACTGTCGTTTTAAAAACTTAAAATTTCCCGAATATTGTTTCGAGCGCTTTTGATGTGTTGTACTTTAAATACTTAAGGGGTATTTGTTTTTTGATGGGTTTTTTTTTTTTTTTCGTTTTTTTTTTTTTTTTTTTAGCTAGTGGAGGGGCATAAGGTAGAGGAAAAACATTTTCCAGTTGCTATTGTAACTCAAGTAAGTTGATTAGATCGATATCTGATATAATTTAACTTTAGTTAATCGGAAACAAAGGAGGAACAAAGAAAAAAAAACGCAACTAACCAGGCACCCTGGTCCGGCGTGAGCTACGTACTGGGTGGGAAGACAGGATCTGTGCAAATGAATAATTACGAACAATCCATATGTTTAAAAAATTGTGCTAATGTCCTCGCAGATCACTAAAATAGACAGTGCCGCGCGTTTGACTGGTTGTTTGCAACAACCAATTAGAAGCGCAGATGAGTGGTCTATAATCGTCCAAATAAATAAATAGCCAAATTTTTTTCTTTCGACTTTTGCATTAACTGGAGGGCGCATTAGAGACTGATTATCTCTGATAGGGTCTGCTTGGTGAGGGGAGTGTGATATTGGAAAACCTGAAACTCCCCAATGAACCAAGAAAAACACATCACTGCTGACACCCTCCGGCGCAAAATGTATTAAGGTGTATATTTAAAGTATTTTTGAGTCTTACGAAGATAAAAGTAACTTTTTTTAAAAAATGTACCACCATATAATATTGAAACAGAAGCATTCACACAACAGGTCTCACTAAACCCTTTTTTCAATATACTCCAGGGATTGAATAAAGAATGCAGTTCTAATTTTCATTAAAATTACTGAGTTTAACAAGCAGTACCTGAAGAAAGTTGGAGGGCATCAGCCAAAACATGTATATGCAAGCAATTATATGGTTTCAAGTAACTAAATGTATTTATTAATATGTTTGAACACAATTAGATTTAGCGAGAAGATTTTGTTGTTATTAGCGAGGATAGGTTGTAACGTATGTGTGTTTATGTTGTGTTGTTTCCTCGCTAAGTGTTGTTAGTCTCCTCGCTAAGTTTTAAGAGTAATAAAGGAAGGATGACGAAGTAAGATAGCGATAGTCGAAATGTGTTTTTAGGAATGGTTTCTATTTGCAGCATGGAAAATGTAGTTTGGGTTTGTGCTGCAAGACTCGTGGAAAGGTTGTGAGTATTGAGACGAAATTGAGAAGGTTGAGATGGCAGCGTGTGTCGTTGGACTTGCGAGGGATTGTGTTCGATGTAGTTTAGCGAAAGCCATGCTGCAGTTGGAGGAAAATGAACTTTGTAGTCACCGTGAGTTTTTGTGCGTCTGGTGGAGAGGCGTGAGTTGGTCTCCATTAAAGTGAGCCAGAGGTGAATTGATAGCTAGGTGTCGAGAGCGGAATAAAAGCATTGCGTTGACATAGCCAATTTTGGGGGTGACATAAAGTTGTGCCTGTGCAAGGCATGTTGAATGTATCTAATTTATATTCAACTGGGATTCCTTGCAAGGAATCCATGAATTAGATAGGTTCCCTCATGTATCCATGCTGTTGCTGCTATTGAAGAGCCGTCAGTGAGACGTCTGCAGCGTTGTCCAGCTAAAGAGAGTGGGTTTGGCAGTTTACCCAATTTCTGCTGCTCGGAAAAGAAGGTCCGGGATGAATAGGATAAGTCATCCTGATTGGGTGAAATTATGCGTCGAATTAAATACTCACGGAAACTCACGGTAACTCCAAAGTTAATTTCCTCCAACGGCAACATGGCTTTCGCTAAACTACGGCGAACACAATCCGACGACACGCGCTGCCTTTCTCAATTTCTCATAACTACATTTCGTCTCCATACTCACGACCTCTCGCTACGAGACTTGCAGCCCAAAAAGCAAACCCAATATTCCATGCTGCAAATAAAAACTATTCCTAAAAACACATTTCGATTATCGGCATCTTCCTTCTTCATCCTTCCTTTACTTACTCTTAAAACTTAGCGAGAGGACTAGCAACACTTAGCGAGGAAACAACACAACGTAAACACACACACATACGTCACAACCATTCCTCGCTAATAACAATTCCCTCTCGCCCGACAATAACAATAATTCCTCCTACAGATGTATTCTAAACCCCACTGACAGGACTTTTTTAATCTTTAAAAATAATTTTACATAAATTAGAGGGAATGAGAAAAAAATGCGTTTATTTTTATTGAATAGAAATAATTTGTTTAAAACAATCAAAAACGTGGTTTGAGAGTTTTTTTCAGTAGGCCATGAAAATGAATCTAACTTTGTCTTTTTCTTAGATTCAATGAAATGAAAAGACAATGAAAAAATTTAAATCATGCAAATCCATTTGATTTGCTCTGGAGTTTTGCTACATCAGGCAATAATTATGGATATTAGAATTGCAGACAATCCTTTGCTTCTTGATTTTCAATCCATTTCTTTTGGGAAATATTTTATTCTATATATACTAGCAAAAACATATTAGTATTTAAGTTTGAATGTTATGAATTGTAATATTAAATTTTATAGACTAACCAAAATAAATAAGAACACATAAAAACTTACACTATTTTTTCTTATTCCTACTGGTTTCTATATAAAATTATACATGGGAGTGCTTTGAGAATAAAATAATATAAGAAATAAATCATCATCACTGTTTCTGATAACTCCCTTTGGTGTATTGAGTTTATAGAATACACATTTTTTTAGCCTTAAAATAACCAACTCCAATAACATAAGAACATTCTAGAAATTTCGGATCAAAATCGCATCAACATTAAAGTTACATTTTTATATTTTTCAACCAATCAGCTAAAAACATAGAATAAGAACATTCAAGAAAATCTGGATCAGAAACTAATTAACTGAAAATTTTTAGGCTCTAAAACAAATAAGTAAATATACGAATCTGATTGGTCAAGAAATGTCTACGCGCTTGAATTTTAGGATCCACAATAAAACTATTTTTGATCCACTTTAGAGACCCCTAAAAGTATAAATAACGAAGAATTTAATCAATCACGTCATTCAGTCATTCATTTCTTTTACTAGGAGAGGTCATGAATGGACAGCAGATAAATACGCCATAAGGGAAAAGGCATGCGACCTTCTTTTATCAATGCGACACGTTGTCGCCAAGATCATAAGAAAACACACGTGCGGGCTTTAAGCAAAGACCCATACTTACGGTCCATCACTCACACACACACACACACACACACCCATGTATGTAAGTAAAGCCAAAATTTTTATCCCCTTACTTCGGCCAACTATGGACCCATTTATTTGATAGACTTTACTAACGTGTAAAAACACACACACACACAGAGGCTAACAACCCTATTTAATTCAACTGGCCATAACTGTATTTCTCATTATTTTTATTCCTATTTTGTTATGATTATTAGATTGTTTGTTAATGTTCGTTGTTGTCATATTCCATTTCTTTACGTGTTTGTAAAAAT
Organism: Sepioteuthis lessoniana; assembly: GCA_963585895.1. Classification (NCBI taxonomy): domain Eukaryota; kingdom Metazoa; phylum Mollusca; class Cephalopoda; order Myopsida; family Loliginidae; genus Sepioteuthis; species Sepioteuthis lessoniana. The sequence continues at coordinate 6,179,762 of OY757917.1, forward strand.
TTGTGTTGTATTTGTGATGGAACTAAACTGTAAAATACGGACGAGAACTCACTCACACTCACTTGGATAGTAACATATCCACTATAACAATAACATGTAACCACTACAAGCTTTTCATGCAACTAAGTTTTGCATTTTAGAAATGTGGAAAGTTTTTATCTCGATAAGATTTTCAGCGTGTTTGTTTTTATCCACCTTGACAAGTAGATTGCCACTTAAAATTTTTTTCACGGTTCATGGGTTCCGCTCTTCTGGAGATCCCTTTCTCAATCAAGAAATGTGACATTTTATTCAAAGGAGTTTCCTCTTATGATTTGATTACAATAAATCCTCAAAATTCTGTTATTTCATTGTCTGAATTCGATTCAGACAGAGATTTCATTTGAGTTTTATGTGTTGCGGAGCCGATAAGTATGTCGACCCCGCAAATGAATTATGTGAATGAGAACAGCCAAAGCAATATGAAGGAACAAAGGCGAGGTAACAATAATAACAAGTGACAATTTATTTGTCGTATTTACAAGCGTGTATGTAAATGTCCGTGGCGGTTGTATGTAGTCTTCAGCTAGGATGGGTCATGTTGTTAGCTGGTATAGTCGCGTTGTGAATGTTCGCAGCTGGGCGTTCGGCGAGGATCGCTGGCGTAGGTTGAGTCGTAGGGATACAGCTGGATGTTGGATGCTGGTAAGCTGAGGTCGGTCGAGTCGTTGGGTTCAGCTAGATGTTGGATGCTGGTAAGCTGAGGTCGGTCGAGTCGTTGGGTTCAGCTAGATGTTGGATGCTGGTAAGCTGAGGTCGGTCGAGTCGTTGAGTTCAGCTAGATGTTGGATGCTGGTAAGCTGAGGTCGGTCGAGTCGTTGGGTTCAGCTAGATGTTGGATGCTGGTAAGCTGAGGTCGGTCGAGTCGTTGGGTTCAGCTAGATGTTGGATGCTGGTAAGCTGAGGTCGGTCGAGTCGTTGAGTTCAGCTAGATGTTGGATGCTGGTAAGCTGAGGTCGGTCGAGTCGTTGAGTTCAGCTAGATGTTGGATGCTGGTAAGCTGAGGTCGGTCGAGTCGTTGAGTTCAGCTAGACAGTCGTCGCGGGCAGCTGAGGTCGGTCGAGGTTGTTAGATCAATATCCCCGGTTATGACGGTATGTTGTGGTTAACCAAGGGTGTATCGATCTGGTTGCTGGCTCGTACGGCGGGTCGTACGTGAGTCAGGTGTTGCAGTGGTAGAACAGTCCGTAACAGCGGGTCGTTACGTGGACTGCGTTATACTTTGTAAGAGCGTCGAGGTCGAGGAATGGCTAGGGCCTTGCTGGGCCCCCTAGCCGTGCGGACGTATCGAACAGGAGCGAAAGCTTTGCCGTGTCAAAGCCGTGTGGACGAGCAAACGAGAGCGAAAGCTTTGTCAGGTCAAAGCCGTGCGAACGAGCGGACAGGAGTGAAGGCTTTGTCGGGTCAAAGCCGTGCGAACGAGCGGACAGGCCATGAGGCCGAGGCTAAGATGGGTGTTATCTTAGCGCTGCGCAGATAGTGAAGCCGTAGCTAAAGGCTGGACCGTGCCATTAGCGCTGCGCAGCTTATCGGACAATCGGAACCGAGGTTAAGACCGGTTGGTCTTAGAATCCGTCTTCGTGTTTGCCGCCTGGCCGTCTATTTCGACTGGTCATTACTGACCAGTCAGAGATGCTCTGACCCGCAGACAGAGACCTCTTGTGGTCCTAAAAAGGACCTTTGTGCATACCTATGTAGGTGGAAGAAAGGCAGGTCTACCACGAGAAATGGGGCCAACGCCGTAAGTTAAGGTGAATGCGACCGCACAGAATGCAGGATTCCTCCTTAATGAGCTTCGCCGGGGGCGCGCCGGTTTAAGCGTTGAAAAGGGCTTGCTGATATTACGAAGGTGCTGTGACACACAGCTCAGCCGCGTGAATAAGGAATTCCCCATAAAAAATGAGTGTAGCCATAAAGTGTTTTTCTAACCTGCCATAGGCTAGCGACGACGATTAGTTCTAGTCTTATCTAGTTATTTCCAGCCAAAGTGCTTTGTAAATGTTATTAATTTTTAATTCATCCTTTTCTTTAGCTATAACGAGGTGTCAAGGTCGTTAGAAAGAAAAAGGGCTTAGTCAGTTCCGGTCGTACCCGGATATAGTTGTCCTACAGCGGGCGTGTAACTTGACATGTTTATGTTTATCGGCCGGTCGCGGCATATGGTTGTATTAGCCATATGTGTTGTCTGTTTTTTCACTGGTTCTGTGCTCCACCACCCATGATGGAGTTCACCTTCTGTAGGAAATATACCGAAGGGGATATACATTCACCTTGGTTGAGATGGAGATACTCATATCAGGGTGGGATTTCATCCTCAAGCATTATGGATCTCCACACACAGCCATCAGGTGACCTTGTTAGGGGAAAATGAGTCAGCATATTTTGCAGCCCCAACCAACAGAGTGGACAATTGCATGCTATTGGTATATAAGGCCAATAATACAAAATTTTCTTAATAACTCGTCAGAGAGAATGTGACATAAATAACTAAGGGAATTGTGACATATGAGGAAATAGTTTCAGTTACAGGCAGACGTATAATCTCCATTATAATAATGTAGACTCTATTCTGTTAGTAATGGTTGGCTCCATTCTTGACTACTGACAATGCCTTTTTTCTTTTTCTGTTATAGACCCTTTCTCAGATTTATATTATACGTATAAAAGCCCTACTTTAGCAATAATGCTTACATTAATTTCTAATGAATGACAAACTTTTTTTCAGGTGCTAAAACAAATTTTAGGTAAACAAAAACACAATATTTGGTGATTACTAATCAATTTTTTTCTTGCTTACAACCAGAAATATTCAGTTTATGCAGAAAATAATTAAGGTTAAATGGAGCAGTGGTAGAGTAATTTGGTTCAATTTTGGTTGGGGTAATTTGGATGTGTTTTGCTTTGCTGTTTGATAAATGGATTAGCCATCTTAGTGATTTTTCTTTCTGGGTATTTATTTTGGTTGAAGCTTTGGGATTATCAGTAGTTATTTGTGTAGTAGTATAGGTGTTCTATCTGTTTGGTTTTTGATTCTGTTTGATAGATTTCAGCTGAGTGCGAATTTTTTTTTAGCAGCTCCTAAAACTTTGGCCAATCATTTGGTTCTGGTTCGATTAGTTTGTCATTGAGAGCTCTGTAATTATCTGGTTGATTATTGTAGCTGATTAGGTTCACCCTCCATGCGACTGTGGTGTAAGTTTTAACTTTCAAGTAGGATTTTACAATTTTCCTAGCTTAAAAAAATTGTTTCTTAATGCTTATAACAAGGACTGTAGTGGTGCTATTTAGCTGTAGCTGGGGGAGGGAGTTCTTACCTTTCCCAAGGGCATTAGTCCAAAAGTGAATGCAATAGTACGACTAGACTTCACAATGTCACAGTCTAGCATGTTATATTCGTTTTTGACAATGCAGAAGAAGAAAGAGAAGAGAATTGCTGTTCTGATAAGATCAACACACAGTCCCTCGCCATTTGTCATGATTAAAAAAAGGAATGGCAGTTCACAGATATGGAAATGCATGTTTATAAATTCTATGAAAAATAGTTATTCATATAGCGGAAAAGTTCATTCAGTTGGTTAAGTTTATACAAAAGACAATCGCAGAAAGAAAGGGAAATAAGGTCCCTAGAAAATCACCTTACTTGCATCATGTTTGCTGTGGTCGTGATGAAATCAAGGTTGGCTTTGGTGTATGACTCATAACATTTCTTTAGTGACATTGTAATTTTGTGGGTGGTCAAGTATTCTTCTTTAGGCTGGTTATAGATAGAGCCTGAATGAAGGGTTGAGATGACTAAAAAATTCTTTGTTTTATACTATCAATAACATTAAAATACATGTTTACATTTATTCAACTTCCAGCAAATTCAATTATCTTAAGGTATGGTTCAAAAATTTATTCAAAGAGTTAACTTAGTTTTCTTATCAAATTTCTAAAAATCAAATCTTTTTCAATAAGTCTCCAGTTCTGACTCTCAGTTGCACCATAAACAGGCTTGGAATATAGTATGCCATGGAATAGTTATTTTAAAGAATATAATTGTGTATGAATTGTTAGTATTTGAGAACAATACTTGATACTATGTAACTGTGTCCAAATAAGTGATCTTTATTATCAAACAGGAATAGTTTCTTGATATTCTATAACTCTGTCCCAATAAGTGATCTTTATTATCAAACAGGAATAATTATTTGATACTATATAACTGTATAAATTACCAGTCGCTCTGTTTGCAGGGCTCAGAATATGTCAACTGCTTCCTCCACAGAGAGGTAAAACACATCCAAAGGGTTATCCTTAGTATGACACTAAACTGCATCCAATGTTGAGGCTGTCATTTTTGGAGCTCAGGGTAGTAGATGTACTCCTTCGTTGGCATTACTCCTAGGTCCATTCTGACCTTCTGTGGTAATACCTGGTATAGTCCCACTAATTTGGTTTGATAATATTTAGAATTAGATCAGAATCCTTTATACACCCCACCCTACACAAAGTGTTGAAACTCTACTTCAGGAGATCTTGGGAGTGTGAAATTGTGATATAATGGCCGAGGGATTTCGTTTTATGCCTTTGGGTTTAGTTAGGCTGAGAACCTTTCGGCTCAGTACATGGGTTAGCTAGGTGCAACATGAACGCAGGTGTTCATGTGCGCACGTCATTCAGAGATGTCAAAATAAAAATCCCAGATAGGGGGATGTGAATGACGTCATGCACCAGAAGCGCGCGGAGGATTTTGAGAGATTTGAAAAAGTCAATTAGTTGAGTTGAGAAATAGACACTGAATGAGAAGGGTTCACTTTCGGGGCTCGCAGAGGCCAGACAATTTTGCACACTACGGGTGCATGAGATGTGGGGGAGATGGAAAACCCAGAATAGAAAGAATGTGTATCTCTCTCCTTATGTCGAAGAACCTTTAAACTCAAAGGTAATAAAAAGTTTCATACCTGAACTAAGAAGTCGTAAGTGTTTTTCGTGTTTCGGGATTCCTATGTTCAATGTATATATGTTACGAATATTATATGTACGTTTCACATATCCGTATCTGGCTATGGTACAAAATACCTTTTCATTATCATTTCTTCCAGATCCACTGACCTTGGGTGGTAGTACCTGTTAAGGTCCCAATCAATGGATCAAATAGAACTGTTGAAAAATGATTAGTATTAGATTAGAATACTTGATATCATGTAACTGTATGCAAAGAAATTATTTATATCATTAGATTGGAATAATTACTTGAAATTATATAATTGTTTATAAGTTATCGGTATTTCATTGGGACACTTGAAACCCTATCACTGTGTACAAATTTATTTGTATTTGATAGGAATATCATATATCTGTGTGCAACCAAATAATTATAGTAGATAAATAAAAAGTTAAAAAAAAAGATTGTTATGGAACATTGAAAATATAAGTAGTTATTATAATTATTAGTTAATTATGATTTGTTATTATGATTATTAATGATTACTATTTATGATTATTAATTATAAGTTATTATGATTATCAATTTTGATTACTAATTATGATTAGTTATTATGATAATTAATTATGATCAGTTATTATGATTCCTAATTACGATTAGCTATTATGATTATTAATGATGATTAGTTATTATGATTATTATATATGATTAGTTATTATGATTATTAATTATAAGTTATTATTATGATTATTAAATTTGATTTGTGTTGTGGGAACCTTACCCATCTTACCATAATGGACTCTTCTCACCGTTATTAGTACTGAGAGATTTTGCTACCAGGGGCAGATCAATATCGGTGTTATCTGAACAGTACAAGACTTCTTACCTTTTCTATGTAACTCTATCTTTCTTGTGTAATATAATCTGTTATCTAATATCCGTGTTTGCATTTTCATTAGTGACCCTTTCCGGGGCCACAAGAATTAGTTAATGATTAGTAATTAAGATTATTAAATTTGATTAGTTATTATGATTATTAATTATGATTAATTATTATAAGTTCTTATGATTATTAATTTTGATAAGTTATTATGATTATTAATTATGAATATTAATTATGATTATTATTTATGATTACTAATTATGATTATTAATTATGACTATTCATAATGATTAGATATTATGGTTATTAATTATGATTATTGATTTTCATTACTAATTATGATTATTAATTATAATCAAATATTTATAAATGCAGCATTGAATAATTCATAAAGGGCTGATACAAAAAAAGGGAAAAAATTTGTTTTTGTGCTTTTTTTTTTTTATTGTAAAAATTTTCTGTTTTTTTTTTATCATAGAAATAAAAACTCATTTTTGGTACAAATCCTGCTTTTTTTACCTTTTTCTTTTCCCCCCTTTTTTTATCTTCAGAATATCTTTGACTTTTTTATATTCTTATTTTTTTATTTTTCAAAAATGATTTTCTAACTTCCTTCCCTTAGCTTGACTTATTTCTTTATCGAGAAATTGTAGCTTTTTTTTCAGTTTTTTTTCTCTTATCTGCAACCATTTTTTTTTTTTTTTTTTTGTTAACCCCTTTTCCTTTTGTTCCTGTTATGTTTTTAACATAACAAAATAAAACTGTTACGAAAAAAATAACACCTGTTGAGTATTGGGAATAAACTAGGGAATTTATTTTTGCGGAAAATATGTACAGCTAACGGTTGTTAAAGTTTGATAAAGACAGTCATTTAGAGCCTAGAAAAGTCCTGTGTGCCGTGTTCTTGGTGTCATGGCAGATGTCCCCTTTTCTGTCTCCCAGCATGCACCTATAAGTTGGGCGGGGGGTAACTGTACTATTGAATGGTCAGGAGGAGAAAACTTTGACCCTTTTATGGTGGTCCTAATAGTTCTTATCCCTGCTTTCTCTCCTACTTTAATTCTGACCCAGTTTGGTAGTACCTGTTCGGGTTTCATCTATGATAAAATAGATCAGTACAAAAATTATTTGTATTCAAGAGGACCTTGTGAAAAAAACATCTGAAGAAACAACTAGACAAAAAATGTAAATATTAACTACAATGAATGTGATTCCAATACCACAAGATTTATAATAACCTTAGAAGGGTTGACATGCCATTAAAATCAACATTCAAAATCATAGTCTTTTACTTCAGGTTGAATACTGGCTTCTAGTGGGAAAAAGAATTACAAAGCTATCTAAAATGAGACAAAAACAGTCATTTAACATTGTTCTCCTTTTAATCTTCATTTTTTATTCATTTGATGAATTATGGGTAATACTGTAATTAATCTTCCCGAGTGCCTCATTGATGAACTTTCAAATAAGCTTGGCTATAAATAGAGATCCTTCAAAAAGATTGATGCATAATTGAAGAAAGACAGAGGCTAAAAGTCAATCTTAGTGGCAGTCATTTAATAATAGAAACAGACTAAGAATAAATTAATTCTATTTTATGTTGATATTGTATGTATTAGGTGTATTCAAAATCTATCAAGACTGAAACTGTATTTTTACCAAGACAGAAATGAAATAATGAATATTGACCAAACTTACCCATTTTTTGATGTTTCCTAAACTGAAAATTCATCTTAAGAGGAAGATTTGAGGACATTAAAAGAAATATGACAGTACAGATTTATACGCAATTAAAAGTAAAGTTTCAATTTTATTTTGACCAATGGAAAATATATTGGAATAAGTGTGTGGAATGCTATATTATAAGAGTTGAAAATTAATTGTCTTTTATTAACATTTTAGCAAGGATAATTGTTACGTTAGTTCCTCGCTATATTGTAGGAAATAAAGAAGAACGAAGATGCCGTAATATTTTCAAGATAGTTTAATGGCAGCCAGAATAAAGGGTACCTTTATGCTGCAAGTCTCGTAGGAAGGGAAGAAGGAAATAGTTATTGAGTTGAGAAGGAATTATAGCAGCTAGATTCCTGAGCGGAATGTGCGTTGCTACAGTCAAGGCAATGTTGAATGTCTGAGCAGAATATGCGTAGCCATAGACATAGCAAAAGTCGAGTTTGCTGTTTAAGGACAGAAATGATGTAGTCACCCATAAATGTGTGGTCCTGGTTGCTGTAGGAGAGAGGCATGAAAGTCTCCTGAGAAGGTTGCCAGGAATGAGGTAGCTGAGTGTCTGAGCAGAATTGCGCATTGCAGTAGACATAGAAAAAGTTAGAGGCAACATAAAGGTGTTCCTGTAAGTGGCGGATTACGTGCATCTAATTCATGTTCAACTGGGAACCCTTGGTCTAAAAGGGTAGACTCAAAAGGTCCATAAATTAGACAGGTTTCCTCATAGTGTTGTGATTCAGCTGCTATGAAGGGAATGGACAGAAAGTACATCTGTCCTGCTTGAAAGGTTCTGAGGAAGAGGTAATTTGGTGGGCTTTCACCATTTTTATGTTGTCCGGGAAAATGGTACGAGCTGAATAGGATAAGTCATCTTCATTGGGTGAAAATATGCAACGACCATAACGGTCAAATTAATTTATTCGCCAAACAAAAATAAGAAGTTCTTTCTGCTACAACATTTACAATATAAGATTAACAAAATATATTGACTAGATCTTAATATACCACAAATATTCGTATATGGATTGAAATTTGCAGACCTAACTTTCAAGCAAAGTATTGGCATTGACCATTACCAATAATCATATAAAATGTAGTTCCAGAAATAATGGAAACGAGAAAAGCCATGAATTAAGGGTTGACCGATACATGAGTAAAAGTAAAGTTGGCGACCATCGTCAAGGCTGACCCGAAGGCTCCCTTTTCAATAGCTACTACACCAAGGTGTAATGGAGGGTGCTACTCCATTCCCTAGATTGCTCCACTTTACCTTTGATCTTTACCTTATAATTCTGAGTGTTAAGCAAGGAGGTATCAAGTACCATTTTTTGAGTCTTTGGTATGATGCGACCTAGGATTGAACCCAGGTCTTCTGGACTATTGGTGAACACTCTACCCACAAGGCCAATACATGAAATTGAATTATAAATGTATATATATACAAATAAGAAATATGCAAGCAGTGTTTATTCTTTCCTCATGGAATATGAATATGTTGCAATCCAAAAATAACTTTTCATTCAAAAAATTGAACACTTATCTATGGGTGATATTGTATTACTTAATGATATCCATTTTAACTTATCCCAGTCAGTTGGGGCTGTAGAATACACCAACTACATCTTTGCAGAAGGGTAAGACAATCCCCAATGAGTGTCCTGGATTTGACATTAAGCAGTCTGATGGTGAGGCTCCAGTAATGCTGGAGCTTAAGGAAATGTGGAGCACTACTTCACTGCCATCACTCCTAGATCCACTCAGGCCCAGAGTGATAGCACCTGATAGCATCCTAACTATGGGTCAAATAGAACTGTTTGATCATTTAATTGAGTGTAAACAAATGATTGAAGTTTAATTGAATTATTAGTGATATATAGGAATACTTTGAACCATTTAAATGTGTGCAAGCCAATGAGCAATGTTGAATAGTATAATCAGTATTAAATAGCAATACTTGAAAATCTTTAACCTTCTGCCTGAACTGAATTATTAGTCTTAGATAGCAATACTTGGAACCATTTAACTGTTTAGAAAACAATAGCAATTCTTGCATGCGAACAAATTAGTTCTAGCACATTTAAAAATGAAATTACTGACATACATTTAATATATGTATATCCATTTAAATGAGTGATGTTGAATTGTTATTGTTGCATAGCAATACTTGAAACCATTTAACAGAGGGCAAACAAATGATTATTAGTAAATAGAATTATTTATGTTAGATAGAAATACTTAAAAACATTTAACTGTGTGCCAAGAAAAAATGAGCCCAGGCTTGTTTAATAATGTTATCAACAGAACATGTTTACAAATCATATATATTTAATATATATGCATAAATTGGATTTGGCATTGAATAACCTACAATGGTTGATATGCCATAAAATCCAACCAAACCCAAACCATTTTGACTGTATAATGCTTCTACTAGAAATAATAAAATCCTGATATCTTTGGTTTTGAAGAAAAGTAACTTTTTATTTTAAGAATTTTTTAATCAGGAGGGAAATATTATATATGCAATAATTATAATATTTTAGCAAAGTGTTCTTGTTAAACTAAAATGTTCCATTTGAGGAATAAAGGGAAAGTACTAAATGATTTCACAAATAGAAGATACCTCTGAGGAAAGTCAGAACATATTGGCTGATATATCATATTAAACAAATGAAGATAATAACCCCCAAAATATATAACATAACATTATTATTATGTATTGTAGGATTGTCAGAAGCTCTCTTAACCTTTTTTCTGAACACCACTCCATTATATTTGGCTGATTAAATGGAATTTTTTAGATGTCTTGAAACTTTTCCAGAAGATAAGGAAGTTACTGAGATTTTAAAATGTAAACAAATCATCCAGTCTTGACTTGAAGATAGTTAACATCAAAGTATAACAGACTGTTGACTCTCCAATATGGGACTGAGTCAGTGTCTATAACAACACAAAGAATGCAAAATATGCTTTATATTTCTCAATCTATTGGGAGTGTACATGCAATTAAAAATCCATCATTTGTGCAGGACCAGTGGAAAAAAAAAGAATAGAGCAAATACATACGAAAACTATAAACAAAACTCCTTTGAATCAGATTCAAAAAATGTGCAGCAGAAAGAAAATTGAAATTTTTGTTTGGCGTGTAATTTAATTTGACCGTTAGAGTCGCCGAACATTTTCACCCAATCAGGATGACTTGTCCTATTCAGCCCGAACCATATTTCCTAGAAACACCAAAAATTGAAGAAAGCCCGCCAATCTCTCTCTCGCTCAGAAATCCCCAAAGGGAACGGACGTCTATTCGTCTGTTCCCGAATAGTAGTAGCCTCATCAACCACTATGAGGAGAGCCATCTAGTTTATAGATCCCTTCAGTCTATTCTCCTAGACCAAAGGATTCTAGTTAAAAACAAGTTAGATGATACACTCTAACAACTTCCTACATTCTTTCTTTACTACGAGACCTCGCAGCATACCAGTGTAAACCCCTATACTTCATGCTGCTATTAAAACCTTCCTTCAAAAACCTAACGATGTATTCATTCTTCTCCACTACCTTTATTTTCCATCAACATTTAGCGAGGGGATAACTACCAATGAAATACTAACATAATACCAACAAAACCAACTTAAACCAAAAACCCAACAATAATAATAATAATAATAATGTTATCCCCATTGCTATAAATGAAATAGCAACAAAATTCCCAAGATTTATTGTTGTTAAATCATTAGAAACAAAATCCTTTTGCTAAAATGACTTTGTTCTTGATTGAAAAAGTGATTTCCAGAGCTAACCCTCAAACTGAGGGAAAAAAATTTTAGAAGTGGCCATCTACACGTAGAGGAAGATAACAAGAAACATGCTGAAAATATAATAAAAATGAAATCCTTTCACAATTTTAAGTGCAAAGTTTACCCACACAAAAACTTAACACCTCAAAGGGAGCGATCAGAAGCGGGGAAATTATTCTTATCTACAACAGAGGAAATATAAACAGCCTTTGGAAATCATGGAATCACAGACTAGAAAAGGATAACCATGAGAAATGGTGGTAAAGAAATACAAACACACACACACACACACACAAACACACACACACACACACACACACACACATATATTTTGACATTTAACAAATCCATAATTCTCAAGAAATTAAAGACTGGATACAGCCTTGAAAAGGTAGAACAATACTTCCTATAGATTTTTTAAATGTCAGAAATATGGACACAACAAGGAGAGTGACAGAGAACATCCAACATATGGAAGATGGGACGTAAAAGACCCAGACCACATGAAGAAAAATTGACCCAATGAAATAAAATGTTCAAACTGTCAAGAGAACTATCCATCATTTTCCAGAGCTTGCAACTTATACAAAAGAAATAAGGAAATCATGGAGGGGCTGTATATAAAGAATATAACATTTCCAACATTTAAGAAAATAGTGGAATCCTACATGGAAGATAGCGTCTGTGCCAATGTAGCCTAGTTGATGAGTTCAATCTACAATAAAAACAATCAAGCTGATAAATATAGATTTCTCATTGAAAAACCATTGCAACAAAAACCAAACAACTGGTCAAAGTTTTAAGAACAGTTAAAAAAAAGCTATACTCAGCTGAAATAAAACAAAAAGAACCCACAACCCCCACCGATAACACTGCCTAAAAAAATTTCTAGAAAGCTCCAAATTTCTAAAATGAATTATTTTTGAAAAAAATCACCGAGATCACCCCCTCTGCCTACCAGTTCCCAAAATAAAATCTCATGGGGAAACATTTAAGGATAAGGAAAGAAATATGATGACACAGTTTCACATCATATCCAAAAGATGAGTTTCAGGGTGCTTTGACTGAAGAAAACCACACAAGAATTGGTGTATAGAATCTCAAGGGGACTATTTTGAAGAAAATGAATGTTTCATTTATTGTTAATTTCTGTTTTGATAAATACAGCTTCAGTCTTAATACTTTTTAAAACATTTTATATTTTGAAGAAAATGAAAGTTTTATTCATTGTTCATTTCTGCTTTGGTAAATACAGTTTCAGTCTCAATCCTTTTTGAACACACCACATATGTCCTGGCATCAATCCATGTAGCATTGATGTTAATAGGTTTTAATTGGTGTTTTTGTAATTTTTCATAATAGGAAAATAGGTTAAGTACTATGTAAATGTCAGTGTATGTGTGTATGGTTTAAAGTGTCTTGGCTAAAAGTTTTTGTATAAATTTATAGCAACTATCAGTAAAGATGAAGATATGAAAATTAGCCTTTCTACACATATAAAAATGTATGGAATAACCAATAGACAAAAATGTCTAACTTATCCTGTATTCTCTTATTCATTTAAATATAAAATATACATAAAAACTTTTTACAAAAAATAAATGTTCTTCAGTGAGTCCTACAAATATGTTTGTAATATTTCTGATACAAAAAGATTTGGGCAGTGTTAGTCAGTGGTATAATCTGGAGGGATTTAATGTTCCACTAGTGATTTGAATAAAAAAAATATCCACAATTTGTCAAGGACCTTGAAAGCATATTTTTCAGTTTATTAAAAAGAAGTGGGGAAAGCTGATTGGTTGAGAATTTAATTTTAGTTGCATGAATTTTTCTTTCTGATTCAACTGAAAAATATGTGTTAATCCAATTATGTAAAGACCAAATTTTGTCAGTCTGGCCTCTGCCCCAGGGCTAGATTAACCCATGGTAGGACCCCTCAACATCCCTCTGCTCTTTATATATTCTCCTTTCATATAATTTTGGTGGGCCCTTAGGTTTTAGCTTAACCTTATAGATAATGCATCACTGCTCTGCACTTGAAGTCTTCACATCCACTTGCTGCTTAAACTAAGCCCCACCCTCTCTGTGTATGTATATGCTGTGCCTATTCATTACATATGCAACTAATAGTATTAGATATTATTTACAAGCCAGCATATATTAGTAGATTGCTCTTTGGTCTCATGTAAGGAAAATTGGTTAGGACTTAGGAGTGTGTTACAAAGGTTGGGCGTGTAGCAAGTAGTATAACAAGTTAGTGTAACAAAAATACTGCTTAATACTGTAACAGAGGAGTTTTCGGGGTAAAAGAAAATGCTGAAATGAATTCTAATAAAATATGCAAACAAAAAACAAAAACAGGAGGTTGAGTTGAATATTTGTTTTTTTATGTATTTACATATTTTTGGTTAATAGCCAGTAATTTATAAATCTGTTTTTTATTTTGTATGTATACAGTATATATAAAATGTTTTTCATATTTTCTTTTTTCTTTGCTTGTGTATCAGTCTTGAATTTCTTTGAGGATTAAAGTTTATCATTCATAAAATTTGGACTGATATTTAGGTTCAGTTAGAGTAGCCATAATATATATTTGATCTGTTCTTTTTGAATACAGGATTTCTACTGTCCTAAGCATGGGATAGCTGACCCCAGACCCACTACATTTTGGTAGAAAAGTAGGGAAAAGTTATTCAGGGTCTTTTCTAAGGATGTTTAAATTTATTTTTAAATGTGATGAAGCACTCTAATTTAGAAACCATTAAAAGTGACAACAAAAAGTTTCAGAAAAATACAGTTGTAGAAGAGGCAGATTTTATGCTCTGCAATGACTATTAACGGCATCATGACATTACAGTTATCATAATGTTTTAAGCCAATTCATTCAACAGATTTTTTCAGAGAATATATTTGTCCTTTTCTTAAGTGTTTCAGCTGCTCCATTCTTTGGAATTTTTTTCAGGTATAGTGTCAATTTAGAAAGACTGGATTTTTAAAATTAAATCTTTATTTTATTTTAAGGTGTTGTCCTAATTTTTCTTTTACTGTTGAAAACTGTAGAATAAAAGAAAAATGCTAATGGATACACTGACTAAACAATTCCATCATCTTAGTCCTCTATGAATGATTGTAGAATTAAAAAATAGACTGTAGGATTAAATTATAGAACTTTTTTTGCAATTTTCATATAATTTTGTGTTTATTGGTGATTACCAACCTGAAAAAATATAGTATCACCCATAAACTAGTTGACCCCTACCATTTTTGTTTTAATAAGTTAATTTTCTTCTAAATCAAAGATACAAGGATTTTATTATTTCTTATGAAATGTTATACAATCAAAACAAATATCAAGTTTTACAATGTTGGTAATTTTTTTATAAAGGGTTAAATTTCTTCTAAACTAAAGATAGAATTTTATCATGTCTAATCCTAATTCTTCTCTTTCCAATGGATTGTAAATTTTACAAAAGCTACTGACTGGATTTGTTTAAACATTATGACAACAGCAAAAAGAATAAGAACTAAATTCCAAAAATGTCTTGAAATAAAATTAGTATCTGTCAAATGCACTGGTTTCAAATTCTGCTTAAAGAAAACCAGAAATTGAACACCCAAGGCATTTTCTTTAAAAGAGAATGAAGATAATCCAAAAAAAGTTAATTGAATGTTAATTCATCTCAAAGTTTTAGGCAATGCCTCAAGTACCTTATCAAATGCAGATATCAAGTAATGTTATGACTCTCTCCATTAAATGTCAGGTTGATGCAAAAATAATTGTAGTTTTTAACCATTGACTTTAAAGCTGCATATCTCAATTAAGAATAAAATTTATTAGTTGAAATAAAAACTATAAGAATCTATACCTTGTTGCTAAGAATAAACATGTCTATTTTGGTTGCATGGAATAATGAACCCCTGAAAATGATTAGTTTTTCTGAGGCCTTTTGAGCCACTAGTTGTTAAAGACCTCTTGCAGTAAGTTAACCTAGTTGGTTCAATTTTTGCAGAGTCATTTGCAAAACTTATAGCTGGACAATGAAAAGGAAATGGTCATTTTTGATGTTGAATATAAATTTTGCAGTTCTTGGTGCATTTTGTCAATTTTTAGCAGCACTTTTCTGCTGTGATTGTTTTAACAGAATTCAAGACATTGTCATAGATAATTCCACTAGCTGACAACCAGTGATCATAACCTTCTTTTGGTATAACTTTGGCTTGGGCAAGTGCTTTGCCATTTCATCTCTTCACCTCAATTCAGCTACTTTGTCAAATACAGTCCATTTTTTTTTATCACACATTACAATATTATCCTAAGAAATGGATTGTTTTTACTTCACAAAAGAAATGTAGGAACTTTGTAATAGTGAATTATTGAATTTTTGTTCAGCTAAGGTGACACCTATCTGTTAAGCTTTTAAGTAAGTATGCCATAATTTAACAGACCAGGGAGGTATTGATTTAGAGAACACACTTGATTGTACTTGTACTTTGAGGTATATATTTTTGGAGAAAACAAGGTTAGGACTGAACCTCTCAGCTTAGACTAGCTATATCATTAAATAGTTATTTATATGATACAGTATAAGTATATCCAAACTCCCAGTAAGAGTGTCAAATTTATATTTTAATGAGAGTTTGGGAGGAAGAAAAATATAAATGTTAGTGTTGAGAATCAAAAAATAGGAGTGAAGAATCCAAATTAGGTCAATTATATAAAACTATGAATTTAAATTTTTAACAGAAATAAAATAAACTAATTAATCAAAGTTTCTATGAATTTAAAATCTGTAATATCTCAATTTTTACCTTTGAAAATAATTAGTGATGGCAAAAAGATTAGAGTTTGAAATGATAAAATTCTAACTTAAGTTTAGACAAAAAGACATATACAACTTTGATTTTTTTTGTAGTCTTCTATGAAGACAGAAAAAATTTGTTTTAATATTTTTTTCACAGATTTTTTTTCTGTGGTCTTAAAATACACTTATTATATAGCAATCCCTATCATTCAGAGAGTTGTTAGAGCAGCCTTCCTAATTTCAGCATGTTGTAAAATCACAAGAAAGAAGTGTTGAAAAATCAAAATATATACCTAGCAGAGATCTCTTAAAAGAAGTAGGGATCCATGGAAGAGTAGATGGAAATATTTGATTTTATACTTGTAAAATCTAATTTTCTTACTTTTTATCATTTTATCCACATGTTTAATTAGTCTGGATAATCTTTGTAATTCCCAAACAACTGTCAGCTTGAGTATTGAATGGGTTGGGTTCTGATCTGACACACTGTGCAAGACTAATCAAATCAAGTCTTGACAGGTTTTCCAAAATCTGATAAGAATAATTCATTTGAATCACAATCCTCTTCTCCAGCCTCTTGATCAATCCTATCCTGTGTAACTGTCTCATCTCCTTGTTACATTAAGTTTGAATACAAACTGTCCTTCTTACCTTCTCTATGTGTGTCTGCATAGCATCTCCATGTGACGTTGCGTAAATGGAGTCTTGCTGCAATATACTATTTACATCTGTCATCATTAAATGGTTCAATAAAATCAATCAATATGCTTGCTTGCTTCCTTTGGTATTCAGCAAAGCAAGTAAGGTTGAATGAACAAGAAAATTAAGATTCAATTCACCTGCTTGACAAATGCCCATTATAAACTAATGCTTTTACTCTTATTTGACTAGTTTTTCTTCTTTTTTTTTTCTTTTTAAATAATTTGCCTTCTGCTGAGTTACCTTTGGCTACCTGTTGAGTTTTCTCCTTTGCACAAGAAGAAATCTTGGACTGATTGATCCAACTTTGAGTATCAGTTTGTTTTCATCAGCTGGAAGCCATAGATGCTGTTTTTCTCAAACCTCTGAACTTAGTAAGATAGAAAGATTAAAGTTGTCTCAGCTTTAAGCTCTGGATTCCATTTTAATCAAAGATGGCAATGTATTCAAGTTGGCTTTTTTAAAACAGCATGTAAAACTAATCTTTAGTCTGTCTGCACAAAACTAACAGTTAATATAATTAACTTAATCTTCACTAGGTGCTTCATTAATAAGGCCTTATACTAAACTTTAAATTTTGGTGAATATATCTATAAAACATTTTTGAATACCTACAAAAGAACAATAATTAGTAAGTTCAACTTGCAGACCATTGATAGTTTGTAAGTTTGATCAAGGAAATTATTCCTCATCTTTGAAATCCAGACAAATTCATTTCTTTTGAAAAGATAAATGTTGGAATTTAAATTTTTTTCTACTCCTCACAAATGAAACATTGATTTTCTTTTTTCTTAAGTGAATTTCTGTCTCTGGTTCTTGTTTATTTCTCTGGCTTATGTCTCTTTTGTAATTTCCATAAACAAGATATGATCTTTAAAAGAAAAGATTATCAATTCAAATTTGTTATTGTTGATTGCCAAGCAAATTTTCTGCTATGCCTCATAAGAATATTTTTAAAAAAAATATATTTATATGAACCAAAGAAATCAAGACTAATTATATTTAATTTTTCACTTTTTTGTAAATAATAGTTGTAACAATTGATTCTTTTTCACTCATCCTTTTAATGTTGATCATATTTCAGCAGTTATACTCTTTGGCCTTCTGTCATATTTAGAATGTTAAACTTATCAAATACTATTCAGGCCACTCAACCATTTCTTGATGTTGTAAATGATTTGATCAATCCATTCTTCAGATAATGCCAGGTATATAATCCAAGAAAGAAAAAAAAATGAACTTTTTTGTGTTTAAGGAAAAACCAAAATCATACAAACCAGACCAATTCATTTTTAGTAGTACAGGGTGGAACAATAAAATTGTCGCCCTAGAAAAGACGACATGATTCCATTTCCATTTAATGAAAACCGGTTTTCTTTTTTTGTTGCAGACCATCTACTAGTTGGCCAGTTGTGTACAAATCCCAAGAGTGATAGGAGCCTTCTATCATGTCTGAAAGTGACACAATATTCAATGAGCGAGATCAGAGATGTGCCACTGTACAACTCATGCTCTTTACCGATCCAAGTATGACAACAGGACCATTGCCAGCACCCTCAGAATGCAAATCCGGATGGTTCAACGCTTGAGGGCACAGCTCAATGCATTGGACGACCCTTTGGAGGTGGTGGAGTGGAAGGACACCGCCAGGAAGACCTGGACCAAGGAGTTCATTGAAAAAGTCCCGGCAATCATTGATGAAACTCCCCAGCGGCCTATTCGGCAGATTTCCTGAGATTTAGGCGTCTCACACACAACTGTGAATGCATGTGCCAGACAAGCCAGATCTTGACTGAGAAGACAAAGATCCTCAGGCTAATCAAGTCCATCAGGCTTCCTTCCTCCCCCCAACCTGAACCCGCTGGACTACTTTGTTGGGTCATACATCGAGAACATCACTAACATGACCTCTCACAACACCAAAGCCATCCGCCGAGTATTCACTGAGCTCCCGTCGACGCTTTTGAATAGATGTCAGCTCTACTACATAATCAAGTTACCTGAATTGATTTTTTCAATAAAAATTTTAAAATAAAGCTGTAGTGTTGTTTTCTTTAGGACAACAATTTTATCATTTCACCCTGTATTAAGTATAACCAATAACAAGGTGTTTCTAAATGAGTTGAATCATTTGTGTGATCTGCAAGAGCAAATCAAAGACATTCAATTGAAAATTTCCTGGAAGTTACCAAATATGTGCACTCAAAGAAGTTTGTATAACAACATTTTAAACAAAATTTCTATATTTCTTACTAATGGTACATTTTACCATTTTTCACAATTTTGGTATAACATTCAAAGCTTTTGCTTGAATCAAAGATTTTTTTGTTTTACAGAATTTCATCCCTTGTTGGATTATTTAATGTCAAAGTTAATCCTTTCTTTTATTTTTTTTTTACCAACAATGATAAAGCTTCAAAAAAGTCATGATAATAAATAACTTCAAGTAAATATTTTTAATAGGAATAATTTATATACAGTTATATGGTTTCAAGTATTCCCATCTAAAAGTAATTATTTATACAACTTTGGTTCCAAATATTCCTATATAATACAAATAATTTTTAAGTATTCCTATCTAATGCAAATAATTTGTGGGCAGTTATATAGTTTCATGTATTTCTAGCTGAGAGATATAATTTATACACTATGTGATTTGAAGTATTCTAATTAGATGATTTGAAGTATTCCTAATACAAATAATTTGCACACAGTTGTGTTGTTTCAAGTATTTCTGTTTAACAGTAATGATTTATGAAGGATTAAATGGTTTCAAGTATTCCAATCTAATACTAATAATTTGCACACAACTATATAGTTTCAAATAACTAATTATAATAATACTTTGTAGACAATAGTTTCAAGTAAGTAACTATTCTTTATAGAAGTAATTTGCATATTGTTATATATTGTCAATTATTCCTAATACTAATAATTCGTACACAGATCTATTTGACCCTTAGATGGGACCCTTAGATGGGACCCTCACTGGTATCACCATACTGGGTTGGAGTGGAGATGGGAGTAATATCAATGAAGATGTGACTCCACACTTCCCCAGAGCTCAAGAACTAGAGCCTCACCACCAGATGCAGTTTCATGCCAATATACAGGACACCCCCAAATAATGGATTGGCTGAAATGCTGTTACAAAAGAGGGTGAGATCCATTGTAGCAACAATTTTTTGAATCATAACTTATCTTAAAATTCTACTCTCTATCAAAACTTTTCCTGAAGAAAAGCACCAAATGAATGACCCAAAATTATGTAATCTCCAAAAGTGCAAATGAGGCATTTTTTTTTTAAAAACACTCAATAAATAGAAAAGGAATTATATTGGGCATATTTTGAATTCTTTGTGTTGATATAAATAGACACTGATTCAGTTCCTGAGTCAAAAGTTAAGTCTGCCATACTTTGATGTTAATGTCTTTACATCAAGTTTGTATTGTCTGTTTGCAGTTTAAAATTTCACTAACTTCTGGAAAAGTTTCAAGATATTTTAAAAATTCAACTTAACCAGGTTAAATATAATGGATGAGTGTTTTATTTTATATATTTTTTAACATAATATTTCAGCAAGTATATCTCAGGTGTAGCTTGCATCTGATCATTTAGTACTTTTCTTTTATTCTTTAACTGTTAACAATTCATTTTAACAGGAAAAGATTGCTTAGAGATTATAATTAGTATATATACAATATCACTTGAAGTATTCCTATCTAATACTAATATTTTTAAATAGATCTATATGACTCTTTGATAGGACTCTAACAACCACTAACCCTCTGAGAGACATGGCAAGAAAAGGATGACTCCACACTCCCCAGAAATGTAGCCTTACCCCAAAAAATGCTGTTTACTGTCATATCCTGTTGGTTTGTCTTCAAATTTTTGTTATGTTTATAAAGAAGTTAGCGTGATGAATTAAAAATGAAGATCTTCCATAGATCATTCATTTTCATCGGGCCCATGGCTGGCTATTTGGATACCCGAAGAAGAATTGCTTCGTTGGCACCTGCCCTCCCCAAAAAAATACACAATTGAATATTTGTTAAGGGATTGTGATGTATGATAGTATGTGCTTACATAATCATGCCACAATGAGCAGGATATAACAAAGATCAGTTAGAAGAAGAGTTTGAATTCAATTTTCATTCTCCTAGACTGGTTGCCATTCTCTAGCTAAAGATCCCAGTCTTCCTTAATGTTTACTGATTCTTTTTTCTGAGGGCATCAGGGAAATGCAAACAGCTTAGTCCAGGCTTTGAACTTGAGTTGCTGAGTCAATTTCCTTTGATGATAAGTTATGCAAAACATGCACTTGTTGATATATAAGAATACAGGGGTTTTTAAGGGCCAAATTGATGTGGGGGAGAGTCTCTATGGTGTAGAGGTTAATGTGCAAGACTGTGACATCATAGATTGGACCAATACTCTTGGGAAGGGTATGAATCCCCTTATCCACTCATCTCTTCTACAAGGATGGTTTTGGCATTAAATTACCCATGAAGGTTGGTATGCCATTAAAAAAGAAATCAAACCAAACTGATGCCCAGTTTTCTGATTAAAGGTGAAAGAAGTCTACCCACAAACTGTGCAACTCCCAAACCCTACTTCAACCTTCAA
The DNA here is from genome assembly GCA_963585895.1 of Sepioteuthis lessoniana. Taxonomy (NCBI): domain Eukaryota; kingdom Metazoa; phylum Mollusca; class Cephalopoda; order Myopsida; family Loliginidae; genus Sepioteuthis; species Sepioteuthis lessoniana. The sequence goes on from OY757917.1 coordinate 6,201,267, forward strand.
GTGCAAATTGCATACATTGTATGTTAATATTTACTTTTTATGTATCTGTGTTTTTTAAGAGTTTTTATTTCATTTTGATGGCATGTCATTATCATCTGGGATTGTTTTCTAATAAATGGTTTAGGGATCATGTTGAGAGATTACATTGAATTCATTGATTATGTTTGTTTTATCATTTTTTATATATTTATAATTGTTTTTTAATGCAGCATTGCATTTTTTAATCACACTTTTTTGTCTATAATCACTTGTTTGAACACAGTTATATCATATCAAGTATTTGTATCTAATACAACTAATTTGCATACAGTTGTATGATTTCAATTATTCCTATCTTACAGTAATAATTTTTTTACAGTTATATGGTTATATGAAATAACTATTTCTATTTCATAATAATTTGTTTGAACACAGTTATAAGGTTTCATGCAAATAATAACAAAAATAATTAGTAAAAGATTTTAGCTTCAAATACCTTTTCTTAATATAAATAAATTACACACAGTTATGAAGTATTCCTATTGAGTAGAAATAATTATCTTTTATCTAATAATAATTTGTTTGCTTCAAATATTCCCATCTAAGTTATTTATATTATATTTACAATGATTATTGAATAATCATTATCTAATCTTCACATCTTATTTATTAATGATGTCTCTATAAAAGTCTATATTTGCTTCAAAACAGCCCATGTTATTAATGCATTTAAAATCCTGCAATGTGTATTATATATCACTAAGAAATGAATGTTTACATAGTATATGATATGAATAATTTGCATAATGGTTTTAACAAATGATTACTTGTGTAATATAATGGCCAAGGGATTTCATTTTATATATCTTGCCTTTGGGTTTAGTTGGACTGAGAACCTTTTGGCTCAGCACATGGGTTAGTTAGGTGCAAACTTGAGCGCAGGTGTGAACGTGTCGTTAACAGATGTCAAAATAAAAATCCCAGATAGAAAGGTTGACCAGCGGATGTGAATGACATCATGCACTGGGAGCGTGCATGGAGGATTTGGGGGACTTTTGAAAAAGTCAGTTAGTTGAGAACTAGACTCCGAACAGGAAGGGTCAACTTTCAGGGCTCGCTGAAGCCAGACGAATTTGTGCTCTACGTGTGCCGCACGTGTTGTGGGGGGGCAGATGGAAAAGCCAGCATAGAAAGATTGTGCATCTCTCTTCCTTATGTCGAAACCTTTAACTCGAAGGTAATAAAGGTTTCGTATCAGAACTATGAAGTTGTTATGTGTTTTTCATGTTTCGGGATTCCTATGTTCTATGTATATATGTTATGAACATTCTATGTACGTTTCGCAAATTGCTGTCATTAATTTCTAATATTGCTATTTTACTTTCAAATGTATTAAAAGTGAGGATTCCCAGTGGCAGAGTGGCTAGCATGTTGGACTGCAACATAGTAGCGAGTGAGTTCAAATTCCAGTCATGCTTTTATGTTCACTTTTGGACTAATACCCTTGGAAAAGGCATCAACTTCCTTATTCCTTCAGTTTTGGATTAAATAGTACAACTACTGTTCTTCAACAAGAATGGCATTGGCATTGAATTATTGAATGTTGAGTTATTCAACTGGGTATTTTTTTATATATGATTGTAGTTTTTTAATTGTTAATTCTCAAACAAATACAGCATTCTACTGAACATATGAGGATCATTAAATAAGTTTACAGACTTTTTTTCATATGGGCACTTTTATTGATAGTACACACATGAAACTCTAGTCCCTTTCCAAGTAATCTCCTCCGGCTGCAATGCACTTGTACCGTTCCAACAACTTCTGGAGGGCCCCATGGAAGTCTTCTTGTGTGAGCATGTCAATGACCTTTGTCACAGCCTCTTTCATCTCCTCAATTGTCTCATGACAACAGCCTTTGAGCTTAGGGAATAACCAAAAGTCACAGGGAGCAAGGTGTGGACTATTAGGAGGGTGATGAACTGTCTTGATGCCCATCTTGGTCAAATAGTCTGTGACAAGGATGGAGTTGTGGACTGGTGCATTGTCCTGGTGGAAATGCCACCGACCCGATTTGAAGAGTGCTGACCTCTTCCAACAGAATCTCTTCCTGAACTCCCTTAAAACCTCAACTTAGTAACCTTAACCCTTCGGCCAATCAACTCTGGTGTATTGACTTCCTTATTCCTCCCATACCTCTCATCATCCCTCACAGACTCCGTGCCTTCCTTGAATCTCTTATGCCACTCAGAAACTGATGCTCGATTCATGCAAGATGGTCCGAAAGCAGTCTGAAGCCTTCCATACGTTTCTGTGGTATTTTTTCCTAGTTTAAAACAGAATTTTATTGTATATTGTTCATCTAAAATGTCCTCACGTCCAGATTGCATTTTTGAAATTCACTTGCTGTAACAATCAGGCTTTAGTAGGGTGTATTCCAATTCCTACTGTAGCTGTTGATTTAAACCTGAAATCATAAAAATTGGTCAGTTATCTCATAAGATGTATAGCAATAACATACAGAATTTTCAAGAATCTATAACAATTTTTAATGCCTGTACAAAATAGTCTGGAAACTTATTGAATGCACCATGTTGTATGTTGTGTCAGTGCTGCAGTATTAACAAACTAACATTGGTACCAAAAGTTGTCTTCTTCTGTGTAATAGAAATTATCATTGTTCAACTTACATTGCAACATATTTGAAAAAAAGATGACTTCCTTTACAAAACAGCTACCTATTTTGCTAGATGTAGAGTTGTATGGGGAATGGAAGCAAGTTATAGAGATATGGTCGCACAGATTTACCAAAAGGAAAACAGGACCTAGTAGTATTTTTGTCGCTACCTCAGGACATATTTGAATGTATTAGACATTTGGCAATAAGATATTGGCCAAACTGACTGGTTATAAATCATTACAGACAAGCTTGAAAAAATTTATTTATGTGATGAACATACTATGGCATAAATGGCATTCAAGTATTTCTTTTCCTACAAAAGGACAGCAGGAAGGAATATAAATGACTTTTTAGTATGTTACAAATTTTTGTATCAAAACTTACATAAATTTGAAAATACCTCATCAAGAGTTCATGCCTTTTTTGTTTTGAATGCAGCAAATGTATCAGAGATAAATGAAAAGCTAACAAGAACAACATGTGCAATCTTAACATATACACCAATGAAAGATACATTAAAGAAAGTGTTTTCTGACATTTCATCACAGAAAACAAAACTGTTCCTGTTATTAAAGAGGAAGTTGAAACAGTAAATTTCAATTGTTACTGAAGCAGTAGGGAACAAAAACTTTTTGAGGAAATAAAACAAATCCCATAGACAAGGTAAGATAATGTGTTATTTCAAATGTCATTTGGTTAAACATTTTGCCCAAGACTGTATTAGTTTTAGTACAAGAAAGGATATTAACACTATCTTGGATTCAGACCAGGTAAAATTTTCTTCATTCAATGTTGATTCACATTATCAAATATTGATTAATGATTCTAATAAAAAAAATGTCCAATTTTGTGAAGGAGACACTTGGTAGTGCAGTCTTGAACTCACCATATTCATGAACTGTTACTGGAGAAATTTGGTTTGATACTCTAATTGAAAGAGATTGTAGAATTGGTCAGGTTGCGTAGGGCAATTAGTTGTGATAGCCGAGAGTAATTAATTGCATTAGCAAAGAGCAATCAGTCATGAAGACAGGAAACTCCATTCCCGATTGAGGAACGGGACTATTTATGGTGCCTTGGGGCATCCCATTGTGCACAAGTGGACAATTCCATTGCATAGATCGTCATTGGCTACTTGGACGTAAGTGAAAGTATTTTATTATATAAACCAGCTTCAGTTTAGCATTGTAATGAGGACGGCACTGAGCTACAACCTACTTTATTTTGTCTGCCAGCTGGATGCTTTACGGAGGTATGTGTTGTTGTTATTCTACAGAGATAAACTGTTAGTGGAAACTGCTAAGTTCAACAGGACATTTTGTTTTGGAGATGAAGTAAAAGTAAAAACAATTAAAGCAGTTAAATTTCCAGTAACTTTTGGGAGTATAAAAAGTATCAAAGCTTATCTTGAGGCTGACATCATCAAAAATGATTTACCCCTGCTACTAAGTCATAAATCAATGAAATCAGCTGGAATACTACCAAATTTTTAAAATGACAGGTGTCAGATTTTAGGTAGATATACAAAGGACAACTTTTGGACATTATAGTCTTCCATTGACTAATATACTTTTGAGGGCAGAAAAATTGACAAAAATAGTGTTCCATTGTGAGGCTTTTGAAAATTTTTCTAAAATGGAGAAAAGAAGGTGAAGAATATTGGTTGACTTTAGAGTGGTCTGACACACAAGTAGAAGATGATAATATTTGTCACTGCCTCCCACCAGACAAAACTTGACACAAGGTCAAAAGCCCGAAGGCCGATTAAAGTGGGGATAAAGGGGAGGGGAAGGTTGGGAATGAGCCAAGACTCAAACCCTGCAAGTCATTGACCCACTAAGTGCAATGTGGATCTAATGAGTCAAGCCGTATCACAGACCTAAATCTAGGTCCAGGCACGTATGCCCGCATATAGCTTGAACTAGACCATGAGGTCTAGTGCTACACAAGGCATGCATAAGGATCTGAAAAGCAGCTCGCTCACCCGAAGGTTGCCCAGCCGAAGCTGGGGGCCTATTCGGCCCCGAGTCTGCTCTTGGTTTCGATCACCCATCCGGCACGAATGCCAGACAGCCCAGCCAAAAGGCCGAGAAGCGATCACAAGTAGAAAATGATCCCAGATTGCATTACTAGATGAATATATGGGTGAATAGACATCACTTATGCAAATGTGTTGGGCATGTCATCCTGCCACCACAGATACAACCCACCTGCTGCATTAGGTGCTCTCTTATAAAATGAGGTAAGCTTAGCTGACTTGCTTTTACCAAGAAGATTCAAGAAGGCAGCCATGTTTGTAGGTGAGTCATTTGACTTCTACAGAAGGCAGGTTGAGAAATTACATTGGGAATTTGTTCATGCATCAAAAGAGAGATTGATATCATTGGTTAGAGACAGTAGGGTCTTTCATGATAAGGAGTTTCTACATCTGATCAAGGGTGTAATTGATTCTTGTTCAGTTTGTTTGAAGTTTAGAAGACCTCTTCTTTGACCAATAGTTGGAAGCAGGTTTAGTGACACTGTATGTTTGGATTTAAAGGAATATGGACATAACCAATACTAGATTCTACACCTCATTGATACATCCACTTGGTACTCTGCTGCCAGGTTGATTCAAACCAAAAAGAGTGAAGAAATCATCCACAACATATTTTTGATATGGATATCATATTTTTGAGCTCCCAAATATTTTTTAAGTGACTGTGAAGGGGATTTATTAATGAAGGCTACTAACAGATGAAGAAAAAGTTGAATATCAAAATATGCACTACAGATGCAAAAAATCCATTCAGCAATGGTACTGTGGAACACTACAATTTGATTGTGGTTGAAGCAATGGAAAAGATGTTAGAAGATGAGAAATGTGGTGCCAAAATGCACTTCCAAATCATTCTGGAAAAAGCTCAAATGAGCTTGTGTTTGGGTTCAGTATAAATACACCCTCAGTTGTGACTAATCAACTTCCTGCATTGGAAGCTGCCACAACCAGTGACATGGTTAGAGTAAATTCAAATACTTTACATACAGCAAGGAAAAACTTCATGGATGCAGAATCAAGTAAAAAAATATTCAGATAGTACAGATGTACTAATGTAAGGACTAATGTGGATGAAGTATTTGTGACAATGTCTATTATAGAAGACAAAACTGCTAGGGACAGCATGGTCCTGCTAAAGTATTAGGTAAGGAAGGTCAGTGTGTACTGATTGTGATGCAGATATAGCTCCAGGCCACATACAACCTGGCCTACTCATGGGGTGGGGGAGATGTAGAATTCACTGCTCTAACGTGCAGAATAAACAAGAATAACAACACTTACCGATTCAGTGGCCCCAGCTGGCATACAAAAGATAAAATGGGCAGTAACTCAATATCGAGCCCTTTATTTCCTAAAATTGTAAAATACATACAAGGTTAGGGGAGCATAAAGCCTCCAAAATTTTTGGAGGGAGGGGGAAGGGATGGAGACTATGATATCTAAGGAGCCTTACCAAGCCACATTCACTGACCCAGATGCACAATACAATAAAAAACACGCATGCATGAACAGGCACGCAACAATCATTAAAATACATTTGCTCAATGAGAACCTACTTAAAACCAGGTGAAATGAATGATTTATTTACAATGAAGGCATATGTACAATTAAGCTTTGATGGGGAAGGGGAGAAAACCCCCCAAAATGATTGTTAAAAACAAGGAAAAAACTCTGTTTTCCGTACCCTCCTGTCCCCTCGTCTATGATATGGAGAGCCAACTGTTTTTCAGTATCTGAGCAAGCCGAAAACAAGCCAAAGTATCCCTAAGTGGGGAGTGGATCTAAACTAATGGGATAAAAAAAATGTGGGGGAAAGCATGATGAGGAATGTGTTGCATGGATTTCAGTAAAGTGGGTCCCAGATCCTCAAAAAGATGAGACTGGAAGAAGGTTAAGGTGATAAAAAAAATGGGGGACGGGGAGAATCTTGGAGACAACGACTAGTGATGGGGCCAATGGCACACCTCAAACTGCTAACTAGGGAGTAAAGGGGCATAAGAAATCTTACTTACTGAGGGTGGGGTCCCGAAGGACCCGGACCATCATCGCCATGCGCAGGAAGAGGAAGGAAGGATGACTCCAACATTTCCCCCTTTCATACAACCAGGCTCACTGCATACACCCACCTTTTGTCGAATGTTATGCAGTCCAAGCATTTTCTATCACATCATATTTGACCCTAAGCTGATGCCTAAAGAACAAAATCAGATCACAATGAGAAAACTTTGTGCCATCATACAATCCCTTGTATCGCATCTCCCAAATCACCATTCTAGCCACAGCTAGGGTTGTAAGAAACACCAAATGCTTCTCACCTTGATACGGAGGATCAATATCATCTGCTTGGGACTGATGCAGTTCATCCACTCCCCGACATGACTCTACAATGAGTGAACCCAATCGCAGTAGTAGAAGGTGTGCAAAGCCATTTCCTCTAAACCACTGCCACAGTGAGGACAATCAGGCATGTCCGCCAAGTAAGCTTTGAAATCCCAGTTATTGAAGGGCAACACATTCTGGGCAAGCTGCCAGGTGAGTGAGAACTCAGAGTTATTCAAGAAGCTCGAGCCTGGCACCCAATTCCATTGAGAGCGAATCTCCTCCTGCGACCAGCCGAGCCACTCCACCAGATGATCCAAAGTGGAACTAACCATTAACTCCCAATACAGCTTCTTTTGAGGCCAAGAAAGGTCACTGGACCCAGGAAGGTTCCAGCAGGCCATACGGCACTTGTGAGCATGCTTCATCCCTAGGCCTACAATGACCTTCGGCTTTTGGATTGGAGTTCAGGTGGAGAAAGACAACTCTTACCTTTTGTCTCCACAACATGTCCCTCAACAAGGATATCCCCTGGTAAACCAGTCTTTCAGCAAGTCAGTGGCTCTCCAGATCCGGTATCCCTAGACCCCCATTTCGAGGACGTTGGTAGGGGTCACTGGATGGCGCTAAAACGATCCCTCTCCAAATTACTTTGGAAAGGTCAAAGTCTGATGGCCCGTACCAAAAACAAGCCAAACTATCCCTATGGGGGAGTGGATTTAAAAATTCAATGGCGAGCCCATAACATGACTGAAGCAAGCCAGTGTATATATATATATATATATATATATATACACTAAAATACCCATTCACTGGGCTAGCAACCAATCACTGTCAAGAGAATAGACTTAGCCACTTGCGAATAATGGAATGTCCCAAAGTCCATATAATCTCACCTCAATTTGTAACTCGCGACTCTTTATGCAAATGAGTACTGACTCACAGCTACCAAGCTTTATGATAGAACACCAACACTTATCTTCTTTGGTGGTGCTAACTGAACAGTCTCTGGTCTGTTCACTAACAGCAAGAAATTCTAATAAATTCATGTCTCTGAAATGAAACTGAAATTTGTCATCTTGTACTGGGGCTTGTGAAAGAGCATCAGCAATAATTACGTCACTGCTCTTCTTGCATGTTATTTTGTAGTCAAAATTCTGTATTAAAAGCACTATTCTTAACAATCTTTTTGGTGCTTTGCTTAGAGGCTTGTTGCTGATTGCTTCAAATAATTTGTGATCTGTTTCTATTGTTACCTTTTTTTGTAGAAATAGTCACTGAACTTGTCTAATTCAAATGCAAAAGCTCTCATCTCTTTTTCAATTGGTGTGTAGTTATTTTCATAGTCATTCCAAACTCTTGATACATATAACATTGGTTTCCCATTCTGCTAGAAAACAGCTCCCATGCCCTCATCAGACATGTCAGTCTGTATCGTGTCTAGCTTTTCTAAGTCATAGTGAGTTAAGACAGGTGTGTTTACAATAGCTTTCTTTATGTCTTCAAATGCTTTGTTGCACCTCTGCTCATTGGAAAACCAGGTCCTTCCATGTTAATCTGTTCAACAGTTCACATTTTGTCATCAGCAAATGGTCAAATTTCCTATGAAGCACTTTAGATGATGCAAATCGTGAGGTACTGGGAATTCTGTGATTGCTTACACTTTTTCTTCATTGGGTTTCAGGCCTGCATTATTCTGTGTATGACCCATGTAGGTAACTTCCTCTGTGAGGAATTTACATTTATCAAGATTAATTTTGATATTTCTTTCTCTGCATCTCTACAGGTATGCTCATAAGTTCTGGTTGTGGTTATTGATGGCTTGGTCTGAGTTGTTTCCAAATCTTTCAAACAGTCATCTTGAATAATGCAGACCCCAAGTAACCCTTGGAATTGTTTGGTCATTTTTACTTGGAATGCCTTGATGGCTGGTGTGATACCCATGGGCAGTCTTTTGTATCAATAATTGCCCTGGAGTGTTCCAAAAGCAGTCAGTTCTCTTGTCTTCTCATTCAATTTGCAATGCCAGAATCTGCTTCTTAAGTCCAATTTGCTAAATTTTATTGTTTTTTTTATTTGCGAACCTAAATATGATAGATTCAAAACTGGGTACCTGGCAGTGGTAGTTATTAATCAGTGCCTTATTTAAATATTTGGAGTCTAAATATATCCAAAGCTTTCCATTGTGTTTTCTTTCAATTATATAGCTGTTGAGCCATGAGCTGGGTTTTTCCAGTTTCTCAATTATATTGTCCCACAGCATCTTTTCTAGTTCCTGTTTAAATTGTTTTTCCAATGCAAATGGGACACTTCTTATGGGTTGTTTAGGAACTGTGTCTAGCTCTGTTTGGCGTGTTGATTCGCCTTCAAATTCATCATCTCTCTCTTCAAAAACTTCTGGGAATTCTAGTAAAATCTCTTTGATGGAATCATCAATATTTAATTTTCTGATGTCTTTTAGGGCTTGTTCTTTGAAATCATTGCATTCTGCAGCTGAAACAGTTGAGTCAAACTGATCTAGGTTGAACCATATTATATTTAGCTTTTGGCAGAGATTGCAGCTTAAAATCAGTTAAACCTTTTCATTCACGACCATGACTGAGGCTTTAACTTTTCTTTTGTTGACAGAGTTAATGAGTTCTACCCTCATAGTTCCTTCTGTTCTAGCCTTTTTTCCTCCATATACTGAAATATCAAGTTTCTTTCCTTTCTTTAGTAAGTGCTCCACTTTGTTATTTTTAACAAATGTTGCAGGAATTACATTTACAGTTGCTCTGAAATCTAACATGAACTCAACTGGCTTGCCATTTAATCTTAAATTTGCATGAACCTTTTGAGTTGTTCCCCTTCCAATGGGAAAACATTCATTGACATCTTATCCCTTGCGTTTACCCTTACAGATTTTTATGTGGCAAAATGGTTCTTTTTTTTGCATTTAAAACATTCCTGGCTATAAGCTGGACAGTTTCTTATTCCTTTCATGTGGTTTCTCTGACAATAGATGCAATCATATTTCTTTTTATCTCTTCCAGATGCATAGATATCTTTTTCATATGTGTCATTGTCAATATTCAATTTGTCTTATTTTTCAATTTTTTACGACTAGATTTTACTTTGTTCTTCAGCTCTGCATTGGTCAATACTCTGTGCCAGGATTAAAACAGGTTCACTCGAGAGAATTTCTCATATTTTCCTATCATGTATTTCTTTTATTATCTGTAATTTGATTATATCATTCTTGGTAACGTTGTCTTTAGAACTCAATTTCAAATTTAACAAATATTCCTCAAACCTCTCATTTTCACTTTGTCCTTTTCGGAGGAATTCTACTCTGTCTTTGGTCAATGTTTCCATAGGTTTGTAGTAGTCCTTAATTGCTTCAATAACCATTTCAAGTGTTCTTTTGCCATCGTTTTCAACCATTTCTCCTTTCGTGTTTTTGACTTTCAGATTCTGGCAAATTTGTTGACCTTTTCTTCCTAAAAGATAAATAAACAAACTCTTTTTATTCTTTACACCATTTGCAATTTTAGCTGTGTAGTGTTTGCCTTCCCCTTCAAATTTCTGAAGTTCAAAAAACAGGTTCACTTCTTAAAGCCACTCGTTAAAAGCTTTGCGTAAATTTCTCATTGTCCACTCAAAATTTTGGAATGGGTTGATTGACATAATTTTGGAACTTTGTTTTTCTTTTAAAAACAAACAAAACAGAATAGTACTCACTCAGTTTATCTTTGAGTTCATTTCTTCTGACACTATGTTATACGCAAATAGCTCCAGGCCACGTGTGTGTATTAATGTATATGTTTGTTGCCCCCATCTTGTCCATGAAGTGTCCCACATTTAAAGGCCCCTTCAAGCCAATACAATATCAGGTCCCTTATTTATATAAAATGGCCAACACTGATTAGACACAGGAGGCATCGATATCACTTGATGAAGGTAAACAAAGAGTGGAAGTCCTGAGAATGAAGAAAATGAAATTTCTTCAAATGAGATGAATGAAGTACAACATTATTAAGTTCTATTAGTAAAAGTGAGGAAATGAAGATAACACTGAAAAACCATGTAGAAATTCAGTTGCAGAATATAAAATGAATGTAAGTGAAGAGTTGAAAAAGGGAAGATTATGAATATACAGCTAAAATCAACTGGAAAATATTACCATTGGCTGAATATAAAACTAGAAGTGGAAAACAAAAATCCAGTCTGTATTGATTGGGTTCATGTTGATCAATAGAGACAACTACACAAAGTAACTGAGGGGGTGCATAATTACAAAGTAACGAGTAAGTTGTCAAGAACATGTAGTTTTGCTCACATCAGAACCAGAACAAGCAAAAAATATGATTGATGTATTTAGAGAAATAGAAAATAAGGAAATTCATGAAGTATATGAATTTGTGTCTGACATCAGTTAGATAAGTATATCAACAAGTGAATATCAAGGACAATAAGAAGATAATGAGGGCCTGTCTTGTTGCACATGTTTATGAAGAAGATTTGCTTAAGCTGAAAACAGACTCTCCAGTGTGCTACTGTGAAGCTATGTGTCTTGTAATGTTAACAGCCTCTGTTATGAAGTGGCAGGTGATTTCCCATCTGTGTTTCTGCTGGGTGGTATGCTGGAAAGAGAGGTATTTCTTAGGCCACCACCTAATGTATATACTGAGTCACAGGTATGGAAGCTGAAAAGATATATTTTTGGATTAGATGATGCACCTCATTCATGAATTTACTGACCTAAAGTTTGATTGGTTGTTTGGGTTTTATGGTGTATCAACCTTTGTAGGTTATTTGACGCCAAATTCTGTCTATATGTATATACATTCAACCAAGGATTTCTGAATGAATACTTTGTAGGTAAAATTTTCTATGAGCAGGATTTCATTTGTTTACACATGATTAACTAGTTTTAATTCATCATATTTTTTCATACAACCCTGTCTCTTGCAAGAAGGACAGAATGTCATCTATTTTGATGTTTTTGAACAAATTGGTTAAACTATTCACTTTGAAAAATTGCTTTCTAATGACAGTAAAAGCTCTGCATTCTATAAGAATGTGCTTAACCATGCAAGTTGTCTGACAGGTCAAACACTGTAGTTGTGGTTCCTGTGGTAAATAATGACCTAAAGGGAATTCTGTGTGCACATGATAATACAGTTTCTTTGACATGATGTAACTGGTAACTTGATGGGTATTCTGGCAATGCATATTGATGGTTTCATATTCTGTGGAAATGATACTTTTCAGAAGAATGTTGTCTCATTGAGTTGTTGGTTTGGTTTTATGGCATATCAACCATTGTAGGTTATTTAATGCCAAATCCATTTATATATATATGTAAACTGTTCTATTTCAAACAATTCAGTTTAGCATAAGTACACACTTTAGTTCTATTCAGTCAACAGATGGGACCTTTTCAGGTGAAGAATGTGATCTCAGAATTAAAAAGAATACTCAAAGTTGGAGCATATGAAAATGGAACCTTCAAATTTTGGAGATTAGGTATTACGCAAACAAAAGACTGAATTACTACAGACAAATATCAATATTCTCCACCTTTATTCCCAATAGATATAAAGAAAGTCCTTAAGAAAAAAATGATGAGTTGATTCAAGAGGAGAAGACAGATCTAAAAAGACAGACGGGTCAAATGATGTGGCTGATATATACCATTTGATGTATAAAATGAGCAATACAAGAAAATCTCCAAAAGTGAAGTTGTTGTTTGAGGCCAACAAGTCACTGCTAAAATTAAAATCAAAGACAGGTTCTATATCTTTTCACAGCTGAGAAAATCTGTTGGTTTTAATATTGTTCGTTATTCAAATACCACTGATGTTTGTTTAGCAAATGGATCTTCACCAGGTAGTTTTATCATTTTTGTGGCAGAATGAACAGAATGGATCCTATATACTGGTCATCAAAAACATTTGACAAGGTAAGAAATTAATCTCAGGGACTCATACATTCAGTTTGACAACTGATATTGGTATATTGATAGCTGCCATACTGCAAGAGATATTCAGACTACCCAGGTTGTCTCTGGTAGAATCTTTAAAGTAATCAAATCTTGTGAGTGACCAGTGTTTGAGAGTTGATGTGGCCAAAAGGAAAGAAATTATGGCAAAGGAGGAGATCCAAACTTAATGGATCAGGGGGTGAGAACAGGTTAGAGATTACCGGACAAAGGTGGGAGCCTCTGCTGATATTCTGAGGGACTTGCTGCATGAATAAATTTTTTAAAATTTTTAGTAGAATTGCATTCTTCACAAGAAGATACCAGCTATGTTGAAGTTTGAGTTATTTAACTTGGTATCTTTATACATGGTAGTCTCCTTGTATGTAGTAGTTAGTTCTCTAATAAATATGGTGTTCAGCTAAATGTGTTGTGACAGTGCTGCAGTATTAAAACACTAATATTAAATAACCCACAAAGGTTGATATGCTATTAAACAAAGAAACTGAGTTGTATTAAAAGCAATATCTATGTATGATTTTATATAGAAATCAATTGAAATCTGTATAATATTTTCATATGCCTTCTTATTTAGCTTTGATTCTATTTCTTATTTGATATAGTATCTTATTGCATTAAAACTTAATCACTTGTACCCAGCAGAAGGTGTGTAGTTTTCCTAACATCTTGAATAAACTCTGCAAAGATAATAATTCAATAAAATAAAGCAAAGAAAAAAATATTTTATTAAAAATAAATATAAAATTTGGTAGCTCGTCCAGACCAAGAGCAAAGGAGAGGACACGGTGCAAGCTGCTCTGATGCACCCCTCCAGCATGTGATTCCCCTCCATACAGTAATTAATGTGCATATGCATTACAGTGGGCCTTATTTGCAATTTTATTTGGAAATATTTTCAGTTCTCTGCTCATCAATTCTGTGAATTTGACTCACTGTCTCAGTGCAAGTTGATCTGTCAGTGTTCCAGTTATAAACTTGTGAAAACATTCATCACAGATGGTTTTTACTATTTTTGTATTTTGTTTGTAAATCTATATGATACATACATATACAACATAAACATTATGGAAAATAAAAAGTAATGCCATATGCATATTTAATCATCACAATTTATCTGAGGATCTTGAAACAGTTGTTAGTTGGATGATTTTTATTTGTTTTTTTTTAATGATATTATAAGGAATTGGCTCATGGATATATTTTTTGAGCACTGTTTTATTTGCTACTGTTGGTACTGCTATTCTAGTTTTTAAACAAATAGCTTTGTTTTATGGCATATCAACCCTTATAGTTCATTCAATGCCAAATCCTGTTTATACATTTATATTAAATATGTATGATTTGTAAACAGATTTTGTTGATAACATTCCCCTCCCCACAGTTAAATGGTTTCAGTTATTGGTAAAGTAAAAAGTAAAGGCTCCCTTTTCAATTGCTACTACACTGAGGTGTAGCGAAGGGCGCTACTCCATTCCCTGAATTGCTTCACTTTACCCTTGATCCTTACCTTATAATGCTGAGTGTTAAGCAAGGTGACATCAAGAACCATTTTTTAAGTCTTTGATATAACTCGACCTGGGATTGAACCCCTGTCTCGTGGACCATTGGCAAACACTCTACTCATTACTCCAATGGTCTGGTAAAGTATTGGTATCTAATATGAATTATTCTATTTACTATTAATCACTTTTTTTGCACATGGCTAAATGGTTTCAAGTATTGGTAACAGTCACAATTTAACATCAGTCATTTGTTTGCACACATTTAAATAGATAGACATGATATATAACAGATTAGTTTGTTGGTAATTCATTTTTAAATGAGTTAGAACTAATTTGTCTGCATACTAGTATTGCTACTGTTTCTATGTAGTTAAATGGTTTCAATTATTGCTAATACTTATATTTCTATTCAATATCAATCATTTGTTTGCACACAGTGAAGTTGTTACAAGTATTGCAATTTAATACTAATTATTCTATTTAAAATAACTGATTCAGTTGTACGGTTAAATGATTCCAAATATTATGTATCACAACAATTCAATTAAACATCTGTCAATTGTTTACACAAAGTTTAAATGATCAAGCAGTTCTATTTGATCCATAGATTGGACCCTATCATATGCTACCATTCTGAGTCAGTGTGGATCTGGCAGTGATGGCAATGAAGAGGTACTCTGCATTCTCTGAAGCTCCAGCATTACTGGAACCTTACCGTCAGATTGTTTAGTGTCATATCCAGGACACTCGTGTGTCCTCATGTATTCTACAGCCCCAGTTGACTGGGCTATAAACAAATGAAATTTGTTTCACATTAAAATAGATATATATACACACATACACTAGATACAGAATGGACCTATACTTCACTCTGACCATTTTTATATTTTTATTGTTCAAGATTGGTTTTTAATTTGTAATTATGCACCCTCTCAAAAAAGAAAAATGCTCACTGATTGATTAGGGTTTTAGAGTTTTCTTTCCAAATACTGGAAAAAAAAAAACCCCCGCAAGAATCTGTGTAATGCCTGTTACCATGTATGTATGCATGTTTGTTTGTTTTTTTTTCATGTTTGTTTGAACAACACAGGACAGTTATTTATCAAAATCTGCTTTTTAGTATCATTGTGCAAATTAGTTATCCTTTGACTGATAAACACTATTTGTACATATAATATTGCCTGTTGATCAAGTATATTAATGATTTACTGAGATAGAGGCTGTAATGATGTCAGCATAGGTGTAAAAACATTCAAAGATATTTGCATTTATTTATATCTATTGTTCAAAAGTTTGAGGTAGAATATGAAACTACTATGGTGTGTCATTAAGAATGAAGTTTAATATCTTTAAGACTGTTGTTATAAAAACTCTTTTTCGTCATACAGGGTCTTAGACTGTTTATTAGGCCTGTTGATGGGACCTAGGTTATACTAACTGGATCCCCTGGCTGAGGAGTGGTTAGACACTCTCTAAAGGTGTGTCCTGGGTACGTCACTCAACTACATCTAGCGTTGAGGCTCTAGTTCTGGAGCACTGGGAAGTATGGAATCACCCTTCTATTGTCATTACTCCCATTTCCACTCTAACTCAGAGGGGTAGTACCTGTTAGATTCCTATCTATGGATCAAATAGATCTATTTCAATAACTCTTTGCCTCATTTGAGCATTATCAAACTAAGTTTACAATTCAAATAGACAAAAAAATAATTTATTTGTGCCAGGTTCTTTTCAGAAGAAGAAATTTGAAGATGTCTTCTTAATTCACATGGCTTTAAATTTGATTGTAACTAAAAAATCCTGAATTCCAAGAAACAGGAAGCCAAACATTCTCCAGATGAAACAGGAAGTTACACATGTTCCAGATGAAACAGGAAATGGAAAAAGTGTAAAAAGTAAAGGAAGAAAGAAACTAAGAGAAGTAATTGAAGGAATGAGTTGAAGAAAAAAAAGGACGAATGAAAAGAAAAATGATGAATTAAGAGGATGGAAGGAAAGAATATTTGCAACATTTACAAAAAATGATTTATTAACAGTTAAAAAATATCAATTTAGTTTCTGATATTGATTAACCTGTTTATCATACATTGATTGATTCTAATTATTATCATCATCATGGTTGTTACAGCCACATTTCATCAATCATGCTCTTTACTGTCCACTGTATTTGGTAACACTTTTGGGAATTTTGAAGCAAAAAGAATTCACTAAATGTTCATCTGTACAGCTCAAATGTCACTAGTTTTAGTTTGATTGGAATCAAACTTTTACTCATTGCATCGAAAGGTTTAAAACTAGAAGATCTTGTTCAAACTGTTTTTAGGTGGGATCTGCCTCTGATATTTTGTCTTATTGTCATCTTTG
Source organism: Sepioteuthis lessoniana (assembly GCA_963585895.1). Lineage (NCBI taxonomy): Eukaryota > Metazoa > Mollusca > Cephalopoda > Myopsida > Loliginidae > Sepioteuthis > Sepioteuthis lessoniana. The sequence continues at coordinate 6,218,132 of OY757917.1, forward strand.
CTTTAAAAAGGATGTTTTTTGCTATCCTTTCATATACTCTCTATGTCATAGCCAAGTGTTGATCTAAGAAGGTATTAATTTCATGTTAATGATGATTTTGTATGAAAACTGCCTAAAATCTTTTTTTTTTTTTCAAGTTAATACTGCTCTCATAAGAATAGAAAAAAATTAGATATCTGAGATATTTAATTTTTTGTGGTTTTTGAGGGTATCTGAAATCTATGAACAAAGTTTGCATCATCTTCCATGTGCCACACTTGGTGTAAACAAGGCAGTCACCTGTAGTATATAAATGATAATCAAAAATAAAACATAATTTAGGTATAAATAATTATCCTAAACTTTTGTAAAAGTGGCTCTATGTTCTTTATTTTTAATAATGGGATCATCTTACAAGCCATATGTATTATGGGTAAGTACTATTTGTAAATATGATTATGAGATAAGTACTCTTAGTAATAATATTTAAAAGAAATACTTACTATAGTTTAACACATGTACTTGGTCATGGTTAATGGAATTAGAACAATCTACTCCTGTGGTTCAGTTTGAGGTTCTGTGGAGGTTCTAGAGTTCAACAGGAAACACCTGAAGAAGGGCAAAGGACATATCAGCCGAAATGTTGTGAGTATAACAATGAAGACGAAGACAAAAATCCAGCCACTCTAAGTGATAAAAATGATCAAACTCTATCTAAGAAATTTAGACAAATGATAATTTCTCATTTCAAAGTGTATAATAATAATGATTTCTTTTCTCATCAATTCAAATGAAAATTATTGTGCTGTCTACAATGTAAAATACTAAAATACATTTGCTACTTTATGACCTAAAACTTGTGTTGACGGTGGACATTTAAATTTGAACATCTCTTGCAATGAACAAAATGCAGTGATCTAGTCACATGTTTTTGACATGTAACCAATTGAGTTTTATGTATTGATTTAGATGGAGTGCTTTCCAGGGGATTGTGCAGTGGGTGGGGAAAATTCTTAAAGGTGGTAGGGGGATAAAAACATGTCACGACAAATGGTGAATCAAGGAATAAAAACAAATTCAGATTTCTAAATTCTTTTATTTTGTTTTTAATGAAAGGATTACGGTTAGGGTCAGCTCAGAAATTATTGAGATTAATTTTGGGTCTAGATAAAAGAAAACACAAACTGCTTATGCCATTTCAAAATGGAGAGGTGTTTTTATTTGACTTGAATCCTCCAAATTTGAAGTGTGTCATTTTTCTTCACACCACTTTGCTTTCCTTTGCAGAACTAAAGTTTCTTGGGTGTGACATTACATTGCATCTGGTGGTGAGGCTCCAGTTTTAGAGTTCTGATAAATGTAGAGTCACCTCTTCATTGCCATTACTTACAGATCCACTCTGATCCAGTATTTATACCTATTAAGGTTCTATCTAATAGATCTCTTTGAATATTATTAATATTAGATAAGAATACTTGATACCATATAACTGTCTGCAAAAAAATTATGACTAAATAGAAGTAGTTACTTGAAGCTATAGAATTGTGCATAAATTATTCAGTAGAAATACTTAAAAACCTATAACTGTGAACAAAAAACATTATTATTATTTAGTAATAGTTACTTAAAGCCATAGAATTGTGTATAGTATTAGGTAGAAATACTTGAAATCATAAAACTGTGTAAAAATTAAACTGAAAAAGTTTCTTTGAGCCATAGAATTGTGTATAAATTATTACTGTTAGATGGAAATACTTAAGACTTTATTATTGTGCTGAAAAACTGATTATTATTACATATGAATAGTTACTTGAAGCCATAGAATTGTGTATGAATTATTAGTTTGAAATACTTGAAACTTTATAACTGTGTTATAAAAATTATCATTAAATAGAAATAGTTACTTGAAACCATTTAAGTGCAAAAAAAAGACTTTGGCATAAAATATCCCAAGTGTTGATAAGGCATAAAACCAACCAACTTAACAGAATTGGTCAATTTTCCCAACATATTCACTTTTAGAATAATCTTCTTTAGTAGTCATTTATTAAGATTAGTTTGGTACAAGGCCAGAAGAATAGGGCACCCAGTCGGAATTGAACTCACTGTCTGTTAGACAAGCTCACTAACCATTACACCCTGGGAGGAGCCCTTTATTAGCTAATAGAAAAAAAGGATCTTGTTTCTCGACCTAATTAATGTAAGAATAGATAAATAAGTTTACAGTCTTAAAGTTGTTAGCCGAATTTTAATCTGAAATTTTTGCTTTCTAATGTTTGATCTAAAGGATTATTATTCATCCAGTGTATTGAAAAAGTATGGTTAGCTTAGATGATAAATGTTTGTTGTGTAAATTGAATGTACATATACTTTTATTGCAATGGGCAGCAAGTGAATTAAGTTATGAAATTTAATTCTTTGTGCAGCAGCTTTCCCTTTGATCACTTCACAACACCTTTTCCATATAACCACCCACCATCATTGTTTTGAATATGAAACTAAACTGCATTTCGTGGTGAAGCTCTCATTCTGGAGATCTGGGAAATGTAGACTCACCTCTAAGTTGCTATTACTCCCAGATTCATTCTAACCTGGAATGATAGTACCTGTTGAGATTCCATGTATGGGTCAAATAGAACTGTTTGATATGATTATGAACTATATTAATACATTGACTATAGCAACCAACTGTGAAGTGTTTATCTGTTTAAAATGATTCATTTTTCTATCAAAAATTTTGGAGGCTTAAGTTATTATCATAGGAAATGTTTTGTTTCTTTTACGGCATATCAGCCTCATCAGTCGTTTAATGCAGAATCAAGTTAAAGAAAATAAGTCTCAAAAGAAATTCAGTGGAGAGGTCTTAGGAATTAATGATAAACTTTAGATAATTAGTTGTTTATTTGTTTTGTTTTCATTTTTTTTTAGGAGTTTATTTGTAGGGAATCATGATCATTGAAAAAAAACAAAAAAAAAAAAAAAACTGTGAAACAGATTGGAGAAGGGATCAGTTTGTTAGAATATATCTAGTAAAGAAAGAGTTTATAGAAGTAATTTGGTCTTATTGTAAATTTCTTTAGATTTTTGTGTATAACTTCACTGTTTTTAGAAATGATATCACATTATTTATTTCAGTGTTTTAGAACAGTTCCTTCATATTATTTGCACTATAGAAGGTTTTTCTTATATGGGCTAGGTTGGTACATTTGATGAGAATGTGCTTCACTGAGTATTTGGTCTGACATACATAACACATTGATTGTTGTTTTCCTTCGAGTGAATAAGAGTGTGTTATCCTTGTATGACTTATCTGGAGTCTGTACAATGTAACCTCCTCTTTTCATTTTTTTTAAAGCTTTGTTTCCATTCCCCCAGTGTGGGTTTAATTTCTAATAATTTATTATTTTCATTATTGTTCCAGCGTTGTTGTCTTTGGTGTAGTATGTATTTATTTATTTTCATTTTTAAAGTCTGTACGTGGTATTTTAAATTTCTTTTCAGTGGTTAGGTTTATGGTAAACCTGGCTGCTTTATCCACTTGGTTATTTCCGCTGATGCCAGTATGACTTGGGACCCAACATATCTGTATATCATTGTCATTTGATAAATTCTTCAATTTACAAAGTATTCTTGTTATTAATGGGTGATCAAATTTTCTGTTTTTTAATGATTTCAACACTGATAGTGAATCTGAAAAGATAATGAATTTGTAATTTCTAGATTCTGAGATGAGGTCAAGAGCCATGTTGATTGCACAAGTTTCTGTACTGAATATAGAGTTATCATTTGGGAGATGTTTTTAAAAAAATTTTACTTTATGTATTGTAACACATCCTGTTATTTTATCCACTTTAGATCCATCCATGAAGATGTGCAAGTGTTTAGGATATTTCTTAACTTTTTCTAATTCCTCTTGGAAAATTAGTGGATGGGTTTTATTTTTGTGGAATTTATGAAGTGTTAAGATTATGTTTGGGGTCCTTATAGTTCAAGGAGGAATATATGGTATGATTGTTTTATGGATTTCAGGCAGGTCTATTTCTGCTTTTCCAATGATTGTTTCCATCTGGAGACCAAAGGGTTTTATGGCTTTTGCATTCTTTTGGAATAGCTCTTTGTACTTGGGATGAAAAAATTTATGGCTTGCCGGATTTGTTGGACATGACTTTTTTTGATGTAGTACTGGAGAGCCAGTTTACAGCTTCTAATATTTGCAGGAGCTTCATTAGCCTCTGCCTATAGGCTCTCAGCTGGGGATGTTCTAAAGGCTCCAAGTAGCTCTTTCAAGCTGATTGGTATATGATACTGCCATAGTTCAATTTAGATTTAATTAATGATCTATATAATAGAGTATTTTGGTCAGCTCCCCATTCTTTGTGGGCCACCACATGCAGCAGCTGCAATGTTTTGTTGCATTTCATTTTTAGATATTTTAGGTGTGGAATGAAAGTCAGTTTCTTGTCAAATCTTATCCCCAGAAATTTATACTCATCTACTACTGGGATCTCTACACCGTCGAGTTTCAGACTGGGGTCATTATACAATTTTTTTTTGGACAAAAATGGACACATTTTGTTTTTGTTTCAGAGAACTTGAAACCATTTACTGTTGCCCATCTGCTGATTTTCTTTAGTCCTAGTTGCAATTTCCATTCGATAATGTGGATATATTTTGATTTGCAACATATCATGAGGTCATCCACATATAGGGACCCATCAATTCTGGGTAGAAACTCCTTGGTTGTATAATTTATCTTTATATTGAACAGGGTTACAGATAATATACTGCCCTGTGGGACACCCTCTTCCTGATTTTTACACTTGAAAATGTGGTATCAACATGAACTCTGAACTTTCAATTTGATAAGAATCCCTCAATAAATTGAGGTAATCTGCCCTTTATACCTAGTTCATGCAGGTCCTTAATTACTCCATATTTTCATGTTGTATCATAGGCTTTTTCCAGGTCGAAAAATATAGCGGTGAGGTGTTCTTCTCTGATGTTTGATTCTAGGCATATTAGATGGTCTATAGTGCCTATCTTCCTGCAGAATCTGCATTGTAAGTTGGATATAAGTTTGTTTGATTCCAAATACCAGGTCAACCTGTTGTTTATTCTTTCCATTGTTTTGCATAAGCAACTGGTTAAGGAGATAGGTCTGTAGTTTTGTGGATCCGAGCTGTCTTTTTTTGGCTTGGGAATTAGTACGATTGTGGTTTATCTCCATAAGTCTGAGAATTTCTCCTCTGTCCATATTTTGTTCAGTATTTTCAAGAGAAATTTTAGGGATTTTTCCAAAAGGTTTTTATAAATTCGTAATGGATTTCATCTGGGCCAACAACAGAATTATGTGATTTTTCTATGGAGTCTTTTAATTCTCTTACGAAATGAAATTGACAACTTGAGTTCAAATCAAGGATAAGACTGTCTGCATTTCACTTTGCACTGATGCCCTCAGGAAAGATCTTATTCTATCTATTCTCCTACAGTTGTGTGTAAATAGTAGACTACTTTCTTTAGCTTTGAGAAGGAAAACTTTGAATTCAAATCAGTTTTAAAAGTGACTTTATGTCACATCCTGCTCATAACAGAAAGATTAGGTAAATACATCTTTATACTGTATAAAATTGGAGACCTTAATTATTAAACTGACTTCAGCATAGAATAACTCAATAGGGGTTTATAGGCTATGCAACTGACCAACAAACATAGATATTAAAAAAAGTCTCTTACAAAAAGAAAAAACAAAAACCATCTCATTGTTTGGAAAATCAGATACATTTCACTAGTGGTCTAGCATCTTCAGAATGTAAAGTATTTGACTTTTGATGCCATGAAGCCATTACCAAAAGATGTCAATTTGATTTTCAACCAGTAGAAACTCCTATTTTATAGTATCTTGTATTCTTGCTCTGTAGTTTGCTTGTGAAAGAAACACAAGTAGAATTTATGCAACAAAATACATACTTTTTTTATAAGACCCTCATTTTTATTTGATCCACTATCACAGTGGTCAGTATAGACTGCTGCCAATGATATAAGGTCTACTAATCAATCTGATGGCATTTTCACTTTGTCTACTAAATGCCCAGCCTTTACAGTGGTATGCACTCCTGTTCACAAATACAGTGTCTCTAGAATTTAGCTTTGTCTTTGCAGATTAAACAAGATCGCATTGCCACAACTTGTGGACACTGCTTGATGGAAACCAATTATTTTTAATTGATTGTTTGTATTTCTGGCACACCTTATCTGAACAGGAAGTTTACCAATATTTGGCTTCTTTCCGTTGTTGCTGTAAATGGTAAATGCTACAGACAATCTGTGGGAAAGATGACCTTGCAAGTTGATGGACAACAGAAATACAATGTTACTGTTAGGCTACCACCATTTAATTTGAATAATTTGTTTCTGTGATTTATATTGACCAGGCAACATACCTAAAAATCTATGCTGTGAAGTTCTTAATAAATAAAGGGAAAATGCATTTGAAGCTTGGTAATGTTTTTTAATGATGACATAATAATGAGTTGTTATTATCACTTACAAGACAGTTCTTGTTGTTATCAGGTATAAATAGTATGGGGGTAATAATGCAAGGTGAACACTGTGTACCAAGTTAGCATTGAGTAACAGATTGACAAATGAGGACATACAAGGATCATCAAATAAGTTTCCAGACTTTTTTGTATGGGCACTTTTATTGATAGTACACACATGAAACTCTAGTCCCCTTCAAAGTAATCTCCACCGACTACAATTTACTTGATGTACCGTTCCAACAACTTCTGGAAGGCCCCATGGAAGTCCTCTTGTGTGAGCGTGTCAATGACCTTCATCACAGCCTCTTTCATCCCCTCAACTGTCTAATAATGACAGCCTCTGAGCTTAGGGAATAACCAAAAGTCACAGAGAGCAAGGTCTGGACTACAGGGAAGCTGAGGAACTGTCTTGATACCCATCTTGGTCAAATAGTCTGTGACAAGGATGGAGTTGTTGACTGGTGCTTGGTCTTGGTGGAAATGCCACTGACCCGATTTGAAGAGTGCTGGCCTCTTCCCTAGGAATCTCTTCTTGAACTCCCTTAAAGCCTCAACATAGTAACCCTAACCTTTTGGCCAATCAACTCTGGTGTATTGACTTCCTTACTCCTCCCACACCTCTTGTCATCCCCCACAGACTCCCTGCTTTTCTTGAATCTCTTATGCCACTCAAAAACTGATGCTCGATTCATGCAAGATGGTCAAAAAGCAATCTGAAGCATTCCATACATTTCTGGGACCTTTTTTCCAAGTTTAAAACACAATTGTATTGCATATTGTTCTTCTAAAGTGTCCTCACGTCCAGATTGCATTTTTGAAATTTACCAGCTGTGACAATCAGGCTTTAGTAGGGTGTATTCCAATTGGTCAGTGATCTCATAAGATGTATAGCAATAATATAGTGAATTTTCAAGAGTCTACGACAATTTGAAATGCCAGTACAAAAAAAGTCTGGAAACCTATTGAAGGCACCACATAATTCTTCTTGTGATTGTGTACTTGACGAAATGGCATCCCAGCAAACCTTAAAAATGCCACCCATTCTGGTTGATGAAAGCAACTATGGAGAATGGAAAAATGACCTTGAAATATGGGAATCATTCACAGACCTTGATGTGGAAAAAGAAGAAGTGGCTGTTTACCTCTCACTGATTGGACAGGCATGTGATTGTGTTAGAATTTTAAGCCATCAACAAACAAGTACTGAAAATGGGATTAAAAACATATTAGAAAGTTTGGACTCTCTTTTTTTGAAAGATAAAAATATCTGTGTAACTTGCATTTAAGGAATTTAATGATTATCGCAGATCCCCTGGAGTGAGTATATATTTGAATATTTATACCACGAGTTGGGATGTTTGACATAGAATTGTCAGATGGTGTCCAAGCATTTTTCCTGCTTATGGCAGCTAATGTGTCAGAAAAAAATGAATGCTAGGCACATGCAATGAGTAATTCCATGATGTATAAAAACATGAAAGACTGTCTAGATAAGATTTTCAGGGAACATGGGACTGTCTACAAACAACCTCATCCCATCTAGGAAAGTCGTTTGAGTTGTGGGTGGCTTTACACTCATGTGTCAAGGCTGGCTTCCTGTGGAATTCAATGCCCAGTGTAAAACAACCGAGCAAACCCTGTACATATGCAAAAAAATCCAAAGGCTGTATTTCAGCAAAGCAGCCTGCATTGACATAGGGATACTGCCCAAAGACTTCCCAAACCTGGCGGCCACGATGTCACCTTGAGCAGATATGGCAAAGCAATATCTACCATCAGCAAGCATTCGCCAGGAATTGGATACTAGCTCCAAACATAAAGTCAAGGATCAACAACCAATGTGTCCCAAAAAACTGCCTTTTCCCCCAACAGAACAAAACATTCCTAGGCTCAAGGAATGGCTCTTACAGCACTTCACCAATACATCTTTCAGGAAGAACGGGGAATTACCACCAATGTCTGGCCCCACTGCTCATATCCACCTGAAAGAAGGAGCAGTTCCCAAAGCCAGAACCAATGAGACAGGCCCTTTGGGAAGACATGAAAAGGGGTATTGTAACCCCAGTACCCGTCAGCATGCCCACAGATTGGTGTAGCACTATAGTAATTACTGCCAAAAAAAATGGCAAGCCATGAAGAACAATAGATTACCAACACTTAAATTCACAGTGCAAACGGGAGACACACCACACAGGGTCACCATTCCAGCTAGCACTACAGATGCCACCAAATCAAAAGAAAACAGTATCGGATGCAGTTGACAGGTACCACTCTGTTTCTTTAGACAAGGAGTCCTAGCCACTCACTACCTTCATTACAGAATGGGGAAGATTCATATACCTAAGGATGCCACAAGGCTACCTTGCATCTGGCGATGCCTACACCCGAAGGTACGATGAGGTAATAAGACGTTCCTCGCAAAGTAAAAATCATGGACGACACCCTACTCTAAGACTTTAACATCGAAGGGGCCTTCTTTCACACCTTCGATTTTCTCCTTCATTGCGCAAAAAACGGAATCGTGCTCAAGAAAGACAAATTCTAATTTTGCCAAGACACAGTGCAGTTTGGAGGCATGTGCTGATAGATTAACAGGTGAGCTGATCCTATATCACCTAAGCCACGGACAAGCCAATGTGTCAAGGCTTATTTCAATCTGCCGAGACATTTTTCAAAGCTATAGCGCCCCTGAAGAACTCAGCAGTGATGGGGGACCACCCTTCACATCCCTCCAATTCCCACAGTTCTTATGAGACTGGGCTGTTAAACACAGATTATCATCAGCCGCCTACCCACAATCTAATGGTTGGCAGAGCTTGCTGTCAAGTCAGCCAAGAGAATAAGTGGCAACACAGGAGCTCAAGGGTTGCTGGACAATACAGAAATACACCCATCCAAAGTATCGGACTATCCCCCACTCAACTGCTACTCCACCGCCGACTACGTGACTTTATACCATCCCAACCCACTCTCTACAAGCCACACACATTGGATATTTGCAGCACAAAATCACAAGATAATTCTATCTCGTCGGAACGCCCGTCTCATAGAACAATACAACAAAACAACACTCACCTTATGTCCCCTTCAAAAGGGGCAAATAGTGACAATAGAATGACCAACAACCCGCCGATGGGACACAACAGGTCAAGTCATCAAAACACTCCCCAACCACCAATACCGCATCAGAGTTGACAGATCAGGTAGAATCACCTTGAGAAACCGCCGATTCCTCAGAAAACTTGAAACACCAACAACCCCACCCTCCATTCCTAGTGACGCGCCCGAGACTTCTACACCAAATCCAAATCCAACACCTCTTAAACCCAATACACCAGAGCTGCAAACAATGGGCACTGGAATAACATAAAACACTGCTCAGCCTACTACAATGATGCAGACAAAAACCCCTCGGGCGTTGTCCAGACTACTCCCACACAACCAGCCAGTTTAAAGGAACTCCCCAAAGACCACTACCCTCGTGCGATGGGGGGGGAGGAGATGTAGAATTACAATAATACATCCCTCCCTAAAGCGTCCAGCTGGCAGGTCGTAGCTCAGTGCAGTCATTCTTACAATGCTAAACTGAAGCTGGTTTATATAATGAAATACCTTCACTCACTTACCTGTAGCCAACCACGACCCATGCAATAGAATCGTCCACTTGTGCACAATGGAATGCTCCAAGGCACCATAAATAGCTCCCATTCCTCAGTCGTGGCAATGCTTAGCTTTCTGTCTTCACGGCCGATAGCTCTTAGCTATCGCAACTAATTGCCTAACACAACCTGACAAATCCTACAGGGTTCTGTTGCTTGTATGGGGGAAAGTAATATCTCAGCAGGAAAATCAGATCCTGTTTTTATAACAGAACTGGAAAATGCTCTTCAAGTAAAAGGGTGTCATGAATGTAAAACATTTCTGAGGAGTACCAGTTATTCCTGTTCGTTTTAAAACATATAATAATCTGATTGGCAGAGGTAAGAGAGGGTTGAAGTGTTTTAAATGCAATTCAACAAAACACCTTGCTAGGTACTGCAATTACCAATCCCCTCAGAGAGGTCCAAAATGAAGATGTACATATTATGTTGTTTTCTGCTGAAATTCCAATTTTAGTGAAGGAAGCACTGGGTATGGGTGTTCTAGATGGTGTCTGTATTGTATTGCCATGACCAACCATACAAACACATATGTATGCGAAATCATAACGGCGACATAATAAAGACGACGAGCGACACAGTCTTTCAGAAAAATATACCTCTCACTTTATTTGAAAGGGTTGGGTGTGAGAGGGAGTTGGAGGCCAAACAGAACTGCAGCATATTGACCCCCACTCTTATGGCCATCAGCGTTTCTTTCCCATTCTCGTGGGCTGCTCAACTGGAGGCCTGGAGGCCTCTTCTGCTGGGTGCTGTTTTCTCTACAGCATCATTTCTCCATCTCACTGATCTCCAAACTCCTTGAATTTCCTGTGCACTGAGTTATATAATAGTTCAATGCCCACTCAATCTTTGGAATGGCATGTTTGATCGTCATCGACTGGAAATAACCGTCATGCAGTTCACAAGTCACTCTCTTCCGGTTCATCAGTTTGTGACTGTACCGTGGGATTTTATCTCTGTCCCATATTGTCAGCCAAGCTCGCCCACGCCATTGGAATATGCAACTTCCGCGTCTTTGGAATGGCATGTTTGGCTGGGTCGGAGGTGAATATACAATATCTGTACCAGAACTGTTATGGGTACACTGTGGTTAAATGCTTTTCTGAATGTATTGACAGAATCCAATAAAACTGATTACCTATTCACGATCTCACACAAAATGTCATTTAGGTGATGGTGTTGGTTTTTATTCAAGCTAGTATTGTTGATAATGAAATTTCATTACTCCTGAGTCGAGCTTCTATAAAGAGAGAAAAGCTGGTCTTAGATTTTTCTAGGGACATGGCTGAAGTATTTGATGAATCTATGAAATTAATGTGCACATCAACTTGCAACTATTGTATACCACTTACACACATACTCCTCACAAATAATGACACAAAAATATCATTTGTTTTACACACATCTGCCTTAAAAAGTTTAAGTTTTATTGAAAAAAAAGAGCTACCAAGTTACATAGACAATTTGCCCATGCATCAAAAGAGAAACTTGGTAAACTTGTCAAGGAGAGTAAAGATTTTGATGATCAGGAATTTTTTAAAATGATTGAAGAATGCTGTGATTCTTGTGAAACATGCATGAAATTTAAATATCCTTCATTATGCCCCATTGTTGGATTATCTCTCACAAGCAGATTCAATCAAGTAGTTTGTATGGATCTAAAGGAACATGTGCATAATGAGTCTTGGATAATTCATTTGATTGACTCTGTGACAAGGTACTCAGTGTTGAATATTTGTTGACTCAAGTAGAGCGTCCAAAATTACCTATGAGTAATTTGGTTGAGAATAAGTAGATTAATGGCTCCCACTCATGCAAATGTGTTGGATAGGTCCATTCCTGTAAAGTGAACCAGTCTACATGCTGCTCATGCACTCTTCAATAAAAGATGTGAGCTTTAGCTGGCTAGCTTTTCCAAGGAGGCAGCCATGTTACTTTTGGCTTGTGAAGGTAAGTGCTGTTCATTGATGTTCTATATATCCCCCTCCCCCCATGGGCAATGGTCTTTCAGGGGGGATAAGTTCCTTCAATCCTGGTTTGTTGTGTGGGAGCAGACAGGTTAGAGCTTGAGCGGGCCTTGTCTGCGTTGTCACTGCTGGCTGGTTGGTACTGCTCGTTGGCAGGGGTGGCTGTGGTGCTGTTTCACTGTCTGTAGTTTGCAATGCCGGTGCTTTGCTTTCACCATTCCCTTCTAGTATTGGTGTTCCATTTGAAGGACTTAGAATTGGATGTGGGGTTATCGGGGTTTCGATTTTCCTGAGGAATCTGCGGTCCCTGATCTGTCGACTCTGATCCGGTATTGGTTGTGAGGGAGAGTTTCAATGATCTGGCTTGTTGTACTCCACCGACCATTGTTTGTGCACTGGATAGACAATATTTGCCCCTTTAAGAGTGGGTGTAGATAATAAAGACAAAAAATCAAGAAAAGATTATAAAAAAAAATTATAGTATGAGGATAACATATTTTGATGTTCCTCATAAATTCCTGAGTGATAATGGTGGGGAATTTTCAAATGAGAGTTACAGACAAATGAATAAAAACTTAAATCTGCTGACCCTAACAATTGCTGTTGAATCTCCATTCAATAATGGAATGATTGAAAGGCATAATTCTATACTCAGTGAAAATTTTATAAAAACACTTCAAGATCCAAAATGTAAACCAGAAGTCAACCTCACTTGGGCCATGAGTCCAAAAACCTCATTACAAAATTTTGGTGGATTTAGTCCAAACCAACTTGTATTTGGTTATAACCCTAACTTCTCCTCTGTTTTGGTGGATAAATGACCTACATTGGAGGGTACAAACTCATCTGATATGGTTCAGCAGGATATGAATGCTATGCACATATCAAGACAAAAGGAGTGAGTTCGAGTGTCATATGGCCTTGTGCCACATCTAAGCAAAAAAGCTTAGTAAATTACCACATATCAAGACAAAATTTCATTGCTGCAGAATCAAGTGAGAAAATTAGACCAGCATTAAGACACTCCTACTCAGATATTGTAAATGTTAATGGTGACTGAGTGTATTATCAAAGAAAAGATTTCAAAGGTTGGAAGGGTCCTGTTATAGTACTTGAACAGGATAGATGGAGCCCATCATAGAGTACATCCCTGTCAATTGATGAAAATAAAAGATACTGGAAGGCATGGACTAGTACCAGAACATAAGCAGAGGCATATACAAGATAATGATACACAAAGGAACTAAAAAGCAGTAGCAGATTATGATGATCCCGACACTCAAAATACTCAGGAATCTAAGAGGGAGAGGGTTGATATCCAACGAAGAGGAGGCTACTAATGAGGAAGCCATTGTGGAAGGAAATTGTGCCAAACTTGCACAAAGTGACTATAAAGAGCATTTTATTAAACCCAAAAGAATTTTTTTGTGAAATTCAAGCTTAAAGAGGAATGGAAACAGACTAAAGTGTTAAGTGAGCAACCAAAACAGTCAGGAAAATATAAAAATTGGATTAATGTGCATGTTGTTGAGGAGGAAGAATGAAGGAAATTTAAGTACAAATGATGTTTATGAAGCTGTTCCTTTGAAGAATCAGAAAACAATATCTTCCCATTGGATAATTACAAAGAAATTCTAAAATGAATCAAGGAAAGTTAAAGCCATTTGTTCGTGAGAAGATTTGAAGAGGATACAAACAGTCTTAGAAAAGATTTCCCACCACCTGTAGTTGAGAATGTTTACACTTATTATTTTCAATAGCTGCTACAATGTCTTGGGAATTACAGTCAATTGATATAACTTCTGCCTTTTTACAAGGAGTTCTTTTCTAAGGAAATTTACCTATGACCACCATCTGATGTATGTCCTGGTTCCATTGTTTGGTACCTTAAGAAATGAATATATGGACTTAATGATGCACCAAGATTCTGGTATCATAGAATTAAGCAGTAGTTGATGGTTTTAGGAGGGACAAAAAGTGCTTATGACTGTACATTGTTTATGTGGCTTATTGGTATACTTGTGAGTCATGTTGATGACCTTGCCTTTTGTAGAACTGAGTTATTCCAGGAGAAAATTATTTGCAAACTTAAAAAAACATTTAAAATAAACACTCATGATATTGGATCATTCAAGTATTTGGGTCTTGAGTTATGCTAACAAATGAGGGTGTTCTAATCCATCAAAATTTATACATCCCTACAATGTCTCCCATCAATATTGACTTACATGCAGAGTTTGGCTAAATTGATATAAAAGAAAAAACTTGAACTAAAAAGGTTAAGTGGTCAAATGATGTGGGTGACATCACAGACAAGGCCTGATATGGGCTTTGAGACTTGTATAATGAGCAATATGGGAAAAAATCTTACTGTGAAAATGCTTCAAGAAACAAATAAAGTATTGTTAAAACTCTGGTCAATGCCAGTAAAACTAAAATTCCCTAATCTTGGTAATCCACATAAGTTACAGGTGGTGGGATATGCTGATGCTAGGAGTCTCTGGGTTCCAACATAATTTTTCTTCAGGGGGATAATGGGAAAATTGCTCCTATTAGTTGGCAATCAAAAAAAACTGGATAGGATGACCAAGAGTCCATTGGTTTTGGAAGCTCTGACTCTTGTTGTGGCTGCAGATGCTGGTTTCCTTATTTCTTCCTTGGTTCAGGATGTCTTTGGTTTGTCTTCATTGCCAGTAATCTACTATAATATTGACAATGCTTCCTTGTATGAAACTCTATGGTCTACAAAAGTTATCAGTGATAAGAGGTTGAGAGTGGGTGTGACTAGACTATGAGAGATGGTCTCAAGGAATGAAATTCGAGTATCTGGGATTGAGTGAGGAATGCAATTGGCAGATTCATTGACTAAGCATGTTGCTTCCACAAAGAAGCTTTTAGAAGTGCTTCACTCCTGTCAAATATAAATGTGTTGTATTGGTGGGTGATCAAAAGAAGAGCTACCCGCAATGTTGATGTTATCAGGTATAAATAGTATGGAGGTACTACTGCTAGATGAACACCATGTAGCAAGTTAGCACAAGGTAACAAGTTGACAGTTCTTATTCTATTAGTTGAAAATGATCTTTCTCTTCATTTTGACAGTTTTTTTCTGCAAGACTTAGAATATGCAAGCAATATTCTCTGCAGAAGGGTAAAACACTTCTAAAGGAGTTTCCTGGGTCTGACACTAAAGTGCATCTATTTCTGATGAAAGTTTGGAGTGGTAGTACCTATTAGGTGTTGAAATTCAGTTTTGTCAGAACTAGTTAATACCTACAGACTCTAATACAGTGGGCCAGAGGTTATCTGCCAGAAACCATTTTTTGTAGGGGTGAGTTACCTGCCCATAGAATTTTGTTTTTTTAGTTGTTGTTGTTAATAAATGAAACACCTTGTATGTTGATAGCAGTCCTGATGTGTTGCTTCATTATTTGACTGGAAGTTATCTTCTGTCTAAATGACGTACTGCGCTTGCAAGAAATAAAAAGGTAGGTCTCCTTTAATTCTAAGGGTTTAAGTCAACAAATTCCCAACATTAGGGACTCATCTATTGGTCAAAATGATTAGTATTAGGTAGAAATACTTTGTCATATAGGTGGTTGCAAATAAACCATGATGATTATTAAATAGGAATGATTATATGAAATGATACAAGTCCCTACAAATTATTAGTATTAAGAAATACTTGAAACCATATAATTGTATACAAATTATTTTTTATTAAGAATAGTTATTTGAAGCTATAATTGCTTGAAATATTTGAAACTATATAACAGAAAATTATTGTATTTGATAGGAATTCTTGAAACTATTTAACTGTATGTAAATGATTATTAATATTCAATAGGTATAGTAAGTAAAGTTGGCAACTGTAGTCGAGGGTGACCCAAAGGCTCCCTTTTCAATAGCTACTACACCGAGGTACAGGGGAAGGTGCTACTCCATTCCCTGGATTGCTCCACTTTACCCTTGATCCTTACCTTATAATGCTGAGTACTAAGCAAGGTGGTATCAAGTACCATTCTTGAGCCTTTGGTATGACTCAACCTGGGATTGAACCCCTGTCTCCTCGACCATTGGCAAACACTCTACTCATTAGGCCAATAGCCTGGCAAATTATTACTATCAAATAAGAATACTAGAAGCCATTTAACAGTGTATGAATTATTTGCATCAAGTTACATGTGTGCTGTCAGTGGGATGGAGAATATGCCTTTTGCAGCTTCTGCAGAAGGGTAAAACACATCCAAAGAGGGTGTATCTTGGATATGTCACTAAACTGCATTCAGTGATAAGGGTCCAGCTTTGGAGCATAGGATATTGTGAGGTATTCCTTCATTGCTATTACTCCCAGGTCCACTCTGTCCTGGAGCAGTAGTACCAGTTAGAGTCTTATCTATGGGTCAAATAGATCTGTTGGAAAATAATTAGTATTAGATCAGAATACTTGAAACTATTTAACTGTGAAAACAAATGATTATTGTTATCAAATAGGAATAATTACTTGGAACCTTTTAATTATATGAATTATTAGTATTTGAGAAGAATACTTGAAACCATACAACTGTATGCAAATTACACTGGTTTACAAAGAAATTGAGGCAAGCACAAAAATACCCATTTTTACCTAATTTGAGGGTGCTGAATTCAAATTTGAAATCCGTTTTTACTCATCACCTCTAGTCTTTTAGATACGCATAGTGTGCATATACGGTACATAAAGGCGTATATGAAATCAGGGTTAATTCTAATATTGTGAGACTTATGGCTTATTTTTTTTTAAATATTCACTAAATGTAAGCGATAACATTACATTATATATATATATGTATATAAAGATGGATTTTGACAGTTAAGGCAGGAGGTCTCAATCCACACTCTGGCTGTCAATGGAAGAGGTTGTCCCGCAGGCGGCGCAGGAGGTTGGTGTCCCTCAACTATCGTGTTACTCATCTTTTGGGTTACTAAATATTAGTATTACATTTTCAAATGCACATTTAGTTTTCAACTTTGCTTTCAACTTTGAAGTCCCGATGGTTTGGAGAGAGCCGCAAAACCACACAGATGATTGTTATTTTTGTTTATCTAATATAACTGGTTTCAATGCATCTTCTAGGAAAAAGATCAAATATCCCAACCTTCGATCTGCTATGAGACCCATTACCCATTCAGATAATCTTCCTGTACCCACACCTCCAGTAAATAAGGATCTTCTTTCCTCATCAGATGAAGAAATGCCTTCAAGGGAGGATTCTGCCGAGTAAATATCTTTGGAAGATATTGAGTCTACATATTCAGGAACAAGTGGCAATGAGCCACACTGAATCACGCAAGAAGACCTGAATGATCTTGCTTGTGATTTGTATCTGTCAAAACAGCAGTCAGAGCTCTTGGCTTCTCAGCTTAAACAGTGGAACCTAGTCCAGGAAGATGTAAGGATCACCAGTTTCAGGAATCAGAACAAAGACCTTGCTTCCTTTTTCAACATAGAAAACAAGTTGTGCTACTGCACAAACATACCTGGCTTGTTTACGTTTGCCACATAATCCTTCAGACTGGCGTCTTTTCATTGACTCTTCCAAGCGAAGTCTCAAGGGTGTTCTTCTGCACAACGGGAATAAATATCCTAGCATTCCCATTGCACACTCTGGCC
Organism: Sepioteuthis lessoniana; assembly: GCA_963585895.1. Classification (NCBI taxonomy): domain Eukaryota; kingdom Metazoa; phylum Mollusca; class Cephalopoda; order Myopsida; family Loliginidae; genus Sepioteuthis; species Sepioteuthis lessoniana. The sequence continues at coordinate 6,235,935 of OY757917.1, forward strand.
ATCTAAAGAAGTCCTATGACAATATGGAGCTTCTTTTAGAAGCTATTAAGTACAGCGAGTACCAATGGAGTCTGTGTGGGGACCTCAAGGTCATTGGTCTTCTTATGGGTATGCAAGCGGGCTTCACAAAGTACTGTTGTTTTCTCTGTCTCTGGGATAGTCGAGCTGTATCCTAGCATTACAAGCAGAAAGACTGGGGGTCTAGAAGCACTTTTGTTCCTGGCGAACACAGCCTCAAGGAGAATCCTCTGGTGGACATGAATAAGGTGCTTTTTCCTCCTCTTCACATCAAGCTTGGTTTGATGAAGAATTTCATGAAGGCATTGCACAAAAATGGTGCTGCCTTCCAACACTTGTCTACTGTGTTCCCAGGTCTTAGTGCTGCTAAGCTCAAAGAGGGCATCTTTGTCGGACCTCAGATCCGAGAAGTGCTGAAGGATACTGATTTTGAGGAGCTTCTTAACTTGAAGGAACTGAGAGCATGGGAAGCATTCAAGTCAGTCTGTAGTGGCTTCCTTGGTAACACACGCGTACCAGATTACCAAGCCTGTATTGAGAAGTTGCTAAAGTCTTACGAGGATATAGGGTGCCGAATGTCACTCAAGATTCATTTTGTCCGTTCCCACCACAACTTCTTCCCGCCAAACCTTGGAGCAGTGAGTGATGAGCATGGAGAAAGATTCCACCAAGACATTATGAAGATGGAGAGCAACTATCAAGGCAAATGGAACCTAGGCATGATGGGAGACTTCTGCTGGATGCTCTTGCATAACATCCTGGAGGCAAAATACACCAGATCTAAGAAAACACACTTTTGACTGTCTGTGGTACTATGAATTGTGTAATTGTGTCATCCAAGTATCTTGATTCAATAAGTGTTCGTTATCTATCCTGTTTTATCTGTTATAAGCTGCTGCAACTCTTGAAATATGCACATATATTCTCTGTTTATACTAAAATAAAACTATTTAAAAGCCAGAAAACTAGAGGTGATAGAGCAAAACTATTTATAAATTTGAATTCAGCACAACCAAATTAACAAAAAACACCAACCCCTATTCTTGCCTCAGACCAAAAATTTATTTTTGTAAACCAGTGTTATTTGTATTAGATAAGAACACTTGATATCATATTACTGTGTGTAAACAAATGATTATGGAGAAAGTGCACTTCTATTTTTTAAATATAGTTATGATTATGATGAAGCATCTGTGGAGAGAGTCCTCATGGCATAATGGCTAATGTGGTGGACTGCAACATTGTAACAAGCAAGTTTGAACTCCAGTCATGTTACAGTGTTCAATTTGAGACTAATTCCCTTGGGAAAGGTATGAAACTCCTTTATCTCCTCTAGCTATGGGTGTCCTTACTCTTCTACAAGGATGGCTTTTGGTATTAAATAACCCTTAAGGAGTTGAAGTGCTATTAGACACACAAACCAATCCCATCTTCTACATTTTGACAAATATATGATGATGTTTATATGCATATGAATTTAGCAAGAATTTTTAAGAAAGTGGCTTGTATAAGCCATGATGGGAGGCTAGCTTAACATAATGGTTATTGTCAGAGAAAATAAAATTGGCATCCTGAGTTCATATCCTGGATGAGGCTGTTTGCTTTTCCCTATATATTAATGCCCTTGTGAAAAACATGAATAGTTCTCTTCTTTCCCCAGCTATGGGTAAATAGTAGGGCAGACTGGGTTCTTTAGTTCTTGTAGGGCGACCAAACTAAGAGAAAGAAAATTTTGAATTCAAACCAGCTTTACTCTGCTTAAAAACTGACCTTGTGTTACATCCTGGTAAATAAATCCAGACTATTTGGTGAACAAAGAGTAAATATGGTTGTAATTATTATAATTAGAATAATTCCTGTTAGAAATGATTATATTGTAAAAATAGCTAAGTACTTGATACAATTGGTCCTAATTTCAATTCTTGCTTGATGACTAATAAAAGAGGTTGAAGGCTGTTCAGAAAGTAATTACATTTAACAGAGAGGATATAAAAACAAGTTAAATTTCTTTGAATATTATTAATGAAAATATAATCACCTTCATTTTCAATGACTTTAGCCCAACAAACCCAAGAAAAGGTAAGATGATTAGTGTAGGAGGTTCTTTCTACATCCTTCATACTCACAAGATTTAACATCAACAGATTTTTATTTATTTTGATCACTAGAACATTTCATTTGTAGCTGAAAATTCAGAAACAAATAATATCCTGGGTATTGATGAATATTGGTTTACTTGTGAGTGGTCTGACACACAGGTTGAAAAATGATTCCCATTGCCATTTACTGGATGAATATATGGGTAAATAAACACCACTCATGCAAATGTGTTGGGCAGGTCATCCTGGCACCACAGAACAACCCACCTGCTGCATTAGCATAGCTGGCTTGCTTTTACTAAGAAGATTCAAGTAGGCAGCCATGTTAGATTGTGAGTCATTTGACTTCTATTGGTATGACACTAAATTTCATCTGGCAAGGAGAGTCCGGTTCTAGAGCTCTGGGGAGTATGGAGTACCTCTTCATGGCCATTACTCCCAAATCAATACTAATTCAGAGTTGTATCTTGTAGGGTTCCATCTATGGGTCGAATAGATCTATTTGCAAATTACTTGTATTAGATAGGGATACTATGTGCAAAAAAAATTACATTTTTTTTTAATTCTATAACCACTAGACATAAAATAACCCCAGATGGGTTGACATGCCATTAAAATCAATCAATAAAAAACAAATAAAACTTGAAAACAGTTTGGTGAATTTATCTGCATGGATTAAAGAGGCAAATGAATTGTCTCTAAACAAATCACTCATAGTTTTTATGGGAAAGGGTGAGTCCACTTCTAATCAGCAGGTGCGATAGAGGGATTCATTAATATTGACTATTAAAGGATGGTGAGTTCAGTCATTGGGAGGATTAACATAAACAATTTCCACAATAGTCATTTAAAAAGTAAAAGAGCAGGATTAAAAGCTCACCCACTTTTTCTTTTCATGTAGATGATAATGGTGGCTTATTTATCAGTTTTCTCATCAATATATTTTTATACAACATTACTCAGAATGAATTTTAAAAGGTTAGTTTTATATCAATATGTTTTTTTTTATTGAAGGGAGATTTTGAGATCACATACAAGATCCAGCATCATCTTCTTAGGAAAGATTCCTCTCATAGTCAGGCTATTTGCAACTTGGTTTGATCTGAGAATCCATTCAAGTTTATGTGTTACCTTTTGAGAATAATTGCAAACTTTAATTTTGAGCCACTTATTCAATATTTGAGAAGACGAGTGAGCAGTATCATATTGGGCTACATTATTAGTTTTACATATCATTGGAAGATTGGGCGGGGGGCTTGTCTTCATTACATAGAAGTTCTAGAAGGCATTTTCTGTAAAAAGTATCAATCACAGCAAGTGTCTCTAGTATCTGTGTACTTTTCACAACTCTCTTGATTCTGTGAGTCCAATTGTACTATTAATGTTCTCTTTTATACTAATATCCCCCAGATATCGGTTAAATGGTATCACTGCTGTTCTTCTACAAGGATGGCTTATGCCATTAAACAAAGAAACTGAAAAGGCTTCTGTAAGACTGCCAATAAATAGGAACATAATTATCATTATCACCCACCAGAAAGATAATGTACCCTGATTGAGATCTGTTAAGTCCAGCAAATACTGCATCACAATATGCTATTAGTTTTATTCCACTAAGATTGCGTAGGTTAGGTATTAACAACCGAGAAGATATTTTAGCTTTTCTGACTCATCAATCAGTGATATACTCTCCACCTTTTTGTCTTTAAGAGATGATGTGAGATTATTTATCCCATAACTTAAATCTGTCTGTGTCCGTGTAGCTTTCCAATTTAGCTCTTCTATTGAACGTCTACATAATTTGAGCTTGCCATTTAACAAAAGTATGTTTGAATTATTATCAGTCTTTGCAGTTAACATAAAGATTATTTTGACAAACTCATTTTGGTTGATTATTATGAACTCTTTTATTGATAAATCTTAAAACAAAGATATTTTAAACTTGAACTGAGAATTAATTTTTTATTTATTGCGGACTTTTTGTCCTCACCTTGGTAGTTTTTGTGTTGTTTCTTCTTCACTACGTTTCGGCCAAATTTCACCTTTGGCCATCTTCAGGTGATTAACTGTGACCTCGGATAGGAATGCTGAGTCTTGTAACCATGTCCCCAGTAATTACAGCCTTCCATAGTTGTTGTTTATCGCACCACGTTTTTGACCAAGTAAACCTCTGGCCAGCTTGGGTAGGGATTGAAACCGCTATCTTCTGACAATGCTCACCTGGAACCGTAGAAACTCAACGCCTCTATCCGCTGTGCCATGGGCCCCGAAGATGAGGACAAAAAGTCCACAATGAATAAAAAATTAATTCTCAGATTAAGAAGCCTCATCTCAAAAATGCTTCCAATTAAAGACAATTTAAACTTGAAGTTTCCTCTGATTTAACCATAAAGACTTTCCTGATTTTCTTTATGACATTTTCTTTAAGTTTTCCACGTGAGTTAATATGACTGCATTAATCTTATCATCATAGTACCATGTAAGGACAGTTTGATCATACTTGTCACCCACCCAATTTCATTAGCTTTTCTCTAACTATTAAATACCATTCTCAGGTTCATGTACCCATTTTAATTCTATATAAACTTTGAAACTTTAGCTTCTGCAAGAGGCTCAAGAAAGACTGTTTTATTTTCCTTGTAAAAAAAGTTGAGCCAAAATGGATCTTCACCTCCAACAAATACATGCAAAATATTTTGTCTTTGCCACTAGTGCTTCCAGCATGTCTAACAACTTTCATTGTCTGAGTCACTTTTGCATATTATCTTTTGTCCTGTTCTTGGTAAAATTATAGCATTTTTCCTTACAGATTTTTTTTTTTTATGGACATCCAGCATTTTTTGGTTCCCGATTGATACTCAAACCTTCAGTTTTTGCCTTTTCACTCAAAAATGGATGAATATAATTTCCTCACCCTGCAAAATCTTCAAAATCTGAACATCAATTATCTTAGTCTGCTTCAGAATCATCTAAATTTTATCGTGTTGGATGGGTTCTCATTAGTCATTGGTCTATTCAATTCTTCAATGAAACTATTATTGTATGTGGTGCATTCAATAGGTTTCCAGACTTTTTTCTACAGGCATTTAAAATTGTCGTAGACTCTTGAAAATTCACTATGTTATTGCTAGACATCTTATGAGATGACTGACCTAGGGTTATGATTTCAGCTTCCAATCAACAGCTACAGCAACAATTGGAATACACCCTACTAAAGCCTGATTGTTACAGCTGGTCAATTTCAAAAATGCCATCTGGACATGAGGACACTTTAGAAGAATGATATGCAATAAAATTCTGAATCGAACATCAGTTTTTGAGTGGCATAAGAGATTCAAGAAAAGCAGGGAGTCTGTGGGGGATGATGAGAGGTGTAGGGGGAGTAAGGAAGTCAATACACCAGAGATGATTGGCCAAAAGGTTAGGGTTAGGGTTACTATGTTGAGGTTTTAAGGGAGTTCAGGCAAAGATTCCTAGGGAAGAGGCCAGCACTCTTCAAATTGGTCTCAGTGGCAGTTCCACCTGGACAATGCACCAGTCCACAACTGCATCCTGGTCACAGACTATATGACCAAGATGGGCATCAAGACAGTTCCCCAGCCTCCCTATAGTCCAGACCTTGCTCTCTGTGACTTTTGGTTATTCCCTAAGCTCAGAGGCTGTCGTTATGAGACAATTGAGGAGATGAAAGAGGCTGTGATAAAGGTCATTGATATGCTCACACAAGAGGACTTCTATGGGGCCTTTCAGAAGTTATTGGAACAGTACAACAGGTGCATTGCAGCTGGAGGAGATTACTTTAAAGGGGACTAAAGTTTCATGTGTGTACTATCAATAAAAGTGCCCATACGAAAAAAGTCTGGAAACTTATTTAATGATCCTCGTAAATCTACAAGCACAAAGAAAGCTTCCTCCATGCTTCCCAAAAACTTTTCAGTTTTTTGTTTTCAGTTTCAAATAACTGTTTTTGGTTCTATCAAAGGATTTGCTTCATTCCTCTTGAAAGTTAGAGAATTATTCGGGATGTATTTTGATTTTAGATTTCTGATGCTGCTGTTGTTTCCTATCTGATAATCAATGAAAACTTGACAATGAATCAATTTTTTCTTTTTTTTTAGCTGCTATACTATACATGGTAATATGATTTATTAAATAAAAATTAATTCTTCTAATCTTTTTAATGTCCATAAACACAATTTCATGAAAATATTTTTCTAAAGAGAAATCAACAATGGGTTGTGCTCTCTGGTATTTTAAGCATATTTCTCAATTGTTTATAATTTTCTGTTGCTGTTTCATAAATTCAACATGAAGAACTCTGGCATCTCTCTGGTAAGTATTAATTTTCTCATTACTGGGGGGACTAAATTGCTTAAGACTTTTTGTAACTTTTTTCTTTTTATCTCCAACTGGTCAATATCGCTATGCTCATTAGAATAATGCCATGATTCTTTTTGAGACTTGGAGTGGCCAGAAGAATATAATAATAATAAGAATCAGTGCTGTGAAGTTGTATTTTTTGACTAAACATGAGCACACTATTACTTTAATAATCCAGAATGATATCACTTTTCTTCATTGTATCTTTACTCAATAAAAGAGGTATTTTAGAATCTTTTATATCAATCGTAATTTCAACATTTTTTTTTCTGTTCATATACAAGGTAGCTTCACTTAAAACATGAACTTTAAGTCTTGTCATATTTCTTTTGATTTCCTCCAGGAAACAATTATACTAAGTCAAACTACACACTTAACTGGATCAACCTGAACCAAAAACAGAGGGACCAATATTTTGTACTAGGAGTGTACAATCCCGAAGGTTATTGTGACTTGTAAGCACAATATTGTCTTTGAATACGTTTTCCTCATTTCCTTTGTAAGAGGCATGTTGGTATTTTTTTCCTTGGATATGGTAAATCCACAAATAGCATATTTAGAGGATTTTACCATTTGGTCCAAGAGGATTTTTTTCCTAGTTTTATTCTTCTGATAGTTGATATGACTTATATATCGTCTATAGGTATTGCTTCTCCACCCTCTTCTACAATAGAAAGGGGTCTTTGTGGTGTGATAGTTACCATGTTAGACAGTGACATTTGTAGCAAGTGAATTTGAATTTGTCATACTACTATGTTAACTTTCAAACTAATAACCTTGGGAAAGGCATGAACCACCTTACCCCTTCAACTATGGGTTAAATAGTGCCACTACTGTTCTTCTACAAGGATGGCTTTAGCATTAAATAACCCATGAAGGTTGATATACCATTTAACAAAGAAACCAAACTTCTATCACAATAATACTTCTGTTGACTTTGATAGTCTGAGTTATACATTATATCCTCTGTCTGCACATGACTCTTCTCATGTAGAGATTGAGTTACATTGACATCTGCTGCTTCAGACTTTATTTGATTGATTGCTGTAGAGGAAGTACTCACTAAACTTTCTGGTCTAACACCCACCACTTTTTTTTTTTATTTGAACCATCATCTCATTAAGTGTTATGTCTCTAATGTTAGTCATTATGAATTTTTTATTGTCTTCAGTGTTCTGTATGTCAATATGGCATCAGATAATTTCATTTCATACTCACCACACAAATTCTAAGTTAAAATCAGCAATGATAACATTCTATAGTCTTGTATACTTTTCAAAATTTCCATATGCTATGAGAAATATGTGATTAGTTGTCCCCTTAAATAGAGAGTCCAATTTTTCATTCAATGATTTTATCCCTTCTTTTATATTTAATCTATCAGAGTCCATTTCTGCCACCACTTCTGGTTTTACGATTTAAATTTAAGAACACAGACCTCTTTTTTTTTTTGTATCAACATTTGTACTCGTTTCCCAGAACTTCATTTCTTTTTTTTCAAGCACTGTATTTTTCTGGGAAAAGCTTTTGTGAGTCCAAGGACTTATAATTGGTGGCTATTTTTCTTTTATACAACTATGCTCTGCTACTATAAATGCTAAGGTTTTGAAATTGCCCTTCATAGTTTCAAGAAGCAAGTGTACGAGGTGCATACGATAAGTTTCCAGACTTTTTTCGTATGGGCACTTTTATTGATAGTACACACATGAAACTCTAGTCCCCTTCAAAGTAATCTCCTCCGGCTGCAATGCACTTCTTGTACCATTCCAACAACTTCTGGAAGGCTCCATGAAAGTCCTCTTGTGTGAGCGAGTCAAAGACCTTTGTCACAGCCACTTTCAATGCCTCAATTGTCTCATAACGACAGCCTCTGAGCTTAGGGAATAACCAAAAGTCACAGGGACCAATGTCTGGATTATAGGGAGGCTGGGGAACTGTCTTGATGCCCATCTTGGTCAAATAGTATGTGACAAGGATGGAGTTATGGACTGGTGTATTGTCCAGGTGAAAATGCCACTGAGACCAATTTGAAGAGTGCTGGCCTCTTCCCAAGGGATCTCTTCCTGAACTCCCTTATAACCTCAACATAGTAACCGTAACCCTAACCCTTTAGCCAATCAACTTTGGTGTATTGACTTCCTTACTCCTCCCACACTTCTCATCATCCCCCACAGACTCCCTACCTTCCTTGAATCTCTTATGCCACTCAAAAACTGGTGCTCGATTCATGCAAGATGGTCAAAAAGCAGTCTGAAGCATTCCATACATTTCTGTGGCATTTTTTCAAAGTTTAAAACTGAATTTTATTGTATATCATTCTTCTAATGAATCAGATTGCATTGTTGAAATTCACCAGCTGCAACAAACAGGCTTTAGTAGGGTATATTCCAATTGCTGCTGTAGGTGTTCATTTGAAGCTGAAATCATAAAAATTGGTCAGTGATCTCATAAGATGTATAGCAATAACATACTAAATTTTCAAGAGTCTACAACAATTTGAAATGCCCATACAAAAAAAGTCTGGAAACCTATTGTATGCACCTCGTATTATTGGTATGTATCTAATCTGCCACCAACCCAGAATACAGTAAAAAGCCATTTTATTGTGGGCACAAATGAAGACTCATGCATGGCTGGTGCAAAAAATACTTGACCCTGTTAGCATTCCCTGTTTGGGGTGCCTCAGATGCCAAAGAATCACCTCAACTCCTCAAAGCAGGTAAAGCCTGGGGAAATGGCTCCCTGAAGCCAAGTGTTTAACAGGCTTCTTATCACCCAGCACAAATACCTACCTGAAAGCCAGAAAAAGTCTCAAGCAAGTATATTATCTTCCAAGGAACAAACCACTAGAAGCTCTTATGAAAAAAGGGTGTGCCCACTATTAATCAACAGGTGGGATAGGGTGATTCAACATTTGCTAGCTAAGGATGGTGAATTCAGTTTTTGGGATGATCAGTATAAACAATCTTCTCAAAAGTCATATGAAAATTAGAAGATCATAGTGAGCACAGTTTTTCAAAAAATTTTGGGGAGAAAATTTCATATTTATTTAAACATGTAATTGAAAATGTCTTCTTACTGGGCTGCAGTTGTTGAAAATAAAGGTGGTTACATTTTTATGATTATATTTACATAAATTTAACATGGATTGTTTTTACAAAACTTTCTGAACATGCTAATATTTTCAGTGTTAAGGTGTAAGAATAAAATAGTGAAAACAATATAGCTGGAATTATGAGTGAATGTTCGGGATCTAACACTTTAATATTATCAATAAGCAAGATAAAAGATAGGTTTTTTGAGTTGGTTAAACAGTTGGAATTAAGATATAGTAGAGAACAGAAGTATTTTAAAAAATTGATTCTTTTTATCCTTTTTGGTCTATCATATTAAAGATGGCTTCTGAACTTTTCTTTGTTTTAGAAACACTTTCATTCTTTTGATTTTTTCACCCAAAAATAAGTACACCCTAACAATTTGGATTTTAAATGATTTTCATTTTTTTCGTATTGTTTGAAATTATTATATATATTTTATCATCTATAAGTAAGTATGCCACCTAAAAGTATTTTTTAAAAAGGTTGATTTTTTTCTAAGCCAAAGATACCAAGATTAGCAGTTGTGTTGATACTGCTATATGGATGCACTACATGAATGCTAACTAAACGGATGGAGAAAAAGCTTGACGGCAACTACACAAGAATACTGCAAGCAATATTGAACAAGTCCAAGAGGCATCATCCCACAAAGCAGCAGCTGTATGGCCACCTACCACCCATCATGCTGGAGAAGCAGGGATGAGCTCATAAGTGATGATCTCCCATGGATCCCTCACATGGCCAAGCAAAAGCAGGGCGACCCACTCGAACCTACATACAGCAGTTCAGTGAGGATACGGGATGTAGCCATGAGGACCTGCCAGAAGCGATGAACGATAGGGAGGAGTGGCAAGAGAGGGTCAGGGATATCCGTGCTGGTGGCATGACAAGAGGATGATGATGATTATTTTAAGTGAAGCATAATATATTCAAAATGGATACTATTAGGTATTATTTATTACCAATCTCTACAGAATTTAAACACTGTAACCAAAAAATGTAAGTACTCCTTTTATATATATATATATATATACACCATTTTATTTTTGTTTAATGTTTTGATATTGTAGAGTTTGGTTATATCTAATACCATCTGTTTTGATGGCATAATGTTCAAAACATTATATGAAGAGGCTGCATTTTGATCTGACATTCCTACAATTTTAGAAAAACCAGCAAAATCTGGTTATATTTTAAGATATTGTTGGAGCACTTTGGGTTAATGGTAATGATGTTTTAGCCACAAAACCATGCCTCTCTCTAGAATCATCATCTGATGAAGGTTATGTTGGCCAGATAAATGGTTTTCTTTTTCTTTTCTTCTCTCAATTTTTGTTGCATGTGTATATAATATCATAATAATATTATTGTTTTGATTGTATAATGTTGTACTACAAATAAAATCCTGGCATCTTTGGTTAAGAAGAATATAGATTGTTAGAAGTGTACTTATTTATGAGTGACACTGTATTTAGTCTGGCACATCGTCACTTATTTGTGGGTGATACTGCATATTCATAATAAGCATGTGCAAAAGTTTCCAAATAATTTTTTAATGGTATATTGAGTTTCAAATTAGTGTTCGCCAATGGTACAGGAGACCAGGGTTCAATCCCAGAACTCAATTCCAAAGACTCAAAAATGGTACTTGATGCCGCCTTGCTTAACACTCAGCACTATAAGGTAAGGATCAAGGGTAAAGTGGAGCAATCCAGTAGAGCCCTTCCCTACACCTCAGTGTAGTAGATATTAAAAAGGCAGCCTTCAGGTCACCCTCAACTAAGGTCGCCAAATTGCTTGCAACTACAGTGTGTGTGTATATCAAAGAGAGAAAAACGTAGTTATTACTAATACTAAATAAACCAAAGAAAACTGTATGGTTTAATTAGCATATATTAATAATGCTGAGAATTAATTTTTTTTTTTTTTTTTCCTTTATTGCGGACTTTTTTCCTCATCTTGGTAGTTTTTGTGTTGTTTCTTCTTTCACTACGTTTCGGCCAAATTTCACCCCTGGCCTTCTTCAGGTGATTTACCGCAACCTCGAATAGGAATGCTGAGTCTTGTAACCGTATCCCCAGTAATTACTGCCTTCCATAGTTGTTGTCTATCGCACCACGTTTTGTAAACCTCTGGCCGGCTTGGGTAGGATTTGAAACCGCTATCTTCTGACAATGCTTACCTGGAACCATAGAGACTCAACGCCTCTATCCGCTGCGCCACAGGCCCCTTCAGATTAAGAAGCCTCATCTCAAAATGATTCCAATTAAAGACAAGTATTAATAATGATATATGACATTTACTTATATACACACTGAGAATATAAATTGAATAAATTAGATATAAATTATAAACTATTAAAAAGAAAGTTTCTACAATTATATATCACAGTGAATCAATCAAAGATAGTAGAATGTAGTGACAGTCTATAACAATCAACATTTAACAAGCCCTCAAGATTTTCTATTGTTTAAATTCTAAAAATTATTTTCAGATATTTTTTCATGCCAAAGGGAAAATTGAACCATCCAAACTTGAAAATCAGGGAACTGTTAAGAATCACTTTTACAAAATATATCGTTTATGGTGTAATTTTCAATTAGCAAAATATTCTTTTTGATAGTCTAGTTCATTGGTTATATTCAAGTTTTGTTGTATCATATATATTGTAAAATCTTAAGATCATTGATTCAAACAAATCAAAAGAGGATTTTATACCACAAGATATGATATATATGTAAATCTCTTTGTCATGGACAAGATGTGACACAAGGTCAAATTTTAAGTAAAGTAAAGCTGGTTTGAATTCAGAATTTTTCTTCTCTTAAAGAAAGGAGGTCTAACTAAGGCTAAATTGCCCAGTCTACTTTACTATTTATCCACTTCTGATGGGAAGAAGAGAACAACACATGCCTTTCTCAAGAGCATTCACTCAAAGTGAAATTGAACTTTGGTTTCTAAGTCCATTTACTATAGCAGTAACTAATAGCGTTTTGAAATGGAGGAAGGAAAAAAATATCAAAGAGATACTTTTTTAGCTTTAAAAATGGCTATTCTGTAGTTGAGGAAATGATTTCCTGGACTAGCAGGAAACAGTCACATCTCCTAATCAAGGTGTCGAATTAGGTAAGTCATTTTTGGTGGTAAATGTTTGAAATTTATAGTTATGTCCTGAGTGAAGTAGATGTGTTCAACGAAGGCTTCAACTGGTATTTTAATAAGATATACTTCAGCAGTGCCAGCTTGTTTGTTGGTGTTTCAGTAATTTCTGTTTTGGCTGTGTCGGCTTCCTGGCAGACAACATAGCTAAGTATCAAACCATAAGACTCTATTTGCCAATGTGTTTGCTGCTCATAACCAAGTGAAAAAGGGTCCTTTTAGTACTGCATGAATTTAGCTTTCTATCAAAAAGCACCAGGGAACTGCTACACTTTCAAATTAATTTCAATTAAAATTTTTTTTTATTAATCACCACAAACTATTATGCCAAGTGCATATTCACACACACACACACACACTGAATATAGTACATTATCTGTATAGACTAATAGAATTTCCATGTGTTTTGTTAGTATATATTAAACATCTAACCACTTGTTATTGACTCAAAAGTCATCTAATGAAAAATTTCTTTGTTCTGAACATAAGATAAGTCACAAATATTATTATTTAGAAGGAACATCAATGAGGAGGAAAAAAGTTTAATTTTTCAATAGAATTGAATGAATATTTCCACCTGGGAATGAAATATATATTTTACCCCCTGCCACCTGTCAAAGGGGCTTAGAATACAATGACCTTTCAAAAAATGATGTATCCTCAATATGACACTAAACTGCATCTAGCAATAAGGCACTTGTTCTAGATCTCTGGGGGAGTTTGTCATCACCCTTTTTAATGCCATTACTCTCAGGTCCAGTTTGACCTGCTGTTGTTGTACCTTTTATAGTGTGATCTATAGGTCAAACAGGTCAGTTTACAAATTATTTGTATTGGATTGGAATGCTTGATATAAGTGTGTGCAAATTATTAGTATTAGATAAAGATACTTGAAATTATATCACTGTGTATAGACAAGTGAATATTATTAAATAGCTGTAGTTACTTGAAACCATATAATTGTGTGCAAATTATTAGTATTGTATAGGAATATTTGAGACCATAAAACTGAGTACAAATTAGTTGTATTAAGAATTGTTTTTTTTAAGTTGGTGACTGTAATCGAGGGCGACCAGAAGGGTCCCTTTTCAGTAGCTACTACACCAAGGTGTAGGAGAGGGCGCTACTCCTTCTCCTGGATTGCTCCACTTTACCCTTGATACGTACCTGTGTGCTGAGTGTTAGGCAAGGAGGTATCAAGTACCATTTTTAAAGTCTTTGGTATGACTCGACCTGGGATTGAACCCAGGTCTCCTGGGCTATTGGCGAACATTCTAGGCCAATGAGCTGGTTGCCTAGTCGGTAGAGAAGAATAGTTACTTGAAGCTAAAATTTTTGAATATACTCGTTTTAAAAAAAAAGTGGTACAGCATTAATAACTTTAAGATTTAAACCAGCCAACCCAACCACCTTATTCAAAAACTACTTATATAATATTCACAAAATTAGACATTGAATTTCATTTAGGTATCTTTAGATAAGTCAAATTATCCGTGTTAAGAGTTACTTGAAACCATATAATGGATTGCAAAAAAATGAAATAAAAAGAAGACTGACTTTGGCACTGAATCAACAGTTGACATGCTGTAAAACTAAACAATCAACCAAAAAACAAGTTCCATGTGTTACGCATTAAAATTTTTTTTTTTTATTCCAGAAAAATTAATCTTCTAATGATATCTAACATAAAGACATTAAAAACGTTGTTTGGCATAAAGTCAGAATTATGGAATACCCAGTGAGAATCAAACTCACCAACAATGCTCCATTAAACATGCTTCCTCTAAAGTCTCTGAAAATTTGTTCACTGAAGCTATTTTAGATATTAAAAAAAAAAGAAGTTATAGTTAACTCCCTTGACAGATTAAGTAACTTTGATAGGTTATTTCCCTTGATATTTGTTGACTGCAGTAGAAAGTCCTAGATTCTCGGAATAATAAAGATTTTGATGTATTGTCTGGGGAATTAAGAAATTTGAGTCACTGCACTCCTTGATAAGAAAATGTCTCTTCAGGAAGTAATACTTTAGAGATTATGTTTGATAGTCTCTAAAGTACTACCCACGTGATCCAGCTCGAATTTTGTTTTTTTTATATGATTGTTACATTTCTCTTTTTAGTCTGAACTATATCATGCTGCTTACAAATATTATGCAATTTTTTAAAAAATCCAAATAAAATTTATTCATTCATTCATTCAGTTAAATGTTATTCAATCACTCAAAAAATTATTTTTTCCTTCCCCACCCCCAATATTTAAAATATGAAAAATAGTAATTTACTTAGCTTGGCTTAGTTTGACACAAGGTCAAACATATAGAGCGACCAATGAGAACTAATAGTCAAGCTCTCTATTACTTCACTTAAGATGCCCCTTTAGAGACTTGATGAAATAAACATATCAGCTTGATACGATATGTCTTGGCAGTAGTATATGTGATCTAAAATGGTTTTTAGTAGTGTGTTGTTGTTGGGAAATTCTAACATTGTTAACTGGCTTTTTCTAATTCCCCATTTGCTTGTTATTTCTTTTTAGTTTGTTGAAGCTGCAAAGGAATTAATCATGGTGTAGAATAATAATAGCACTTGCTAATGTCCATGCAATGACAGGGCCTAGTGAGTATACCCAAGTGACTTGATTGACCAGTCCAAACCATGATCTGGCATCAGTGAGTGTTTTTGGTAGGGAAAAGCTTAATATTGCCTCCAGTATGAATTTAGAAGGGGGTTACGCCAGAGGGTGTTAACTGTGTCTTGGCAAAACTGAAACATTCTCTATTGAGTACGATCCTGTTTTTTGCACCATGGAGGAGGAAATTGAAGGTGTGTGTGACGGTTACTGTTGTTGCGGAGCCGATAAGCGCATCGACTCCGCAAATAAAGTTTGGGATTTAAACGCGTGCGAATGTATGTGTCAGCCAGAGACAATGAAGGGGAAAAAAAGGCGAGATAACAGATACAACAAAAGTGACGTTTTTATTGCTGGAATTACAAACGTGTATGTAAATGTCCGTGGCAGTTGTATGTGGTCTTCAGCTAGGATGGGGTACATCGATAGCTGGTATGGTCGAGTCGTAGTTGTGCGCAGCTGGGCGTTCAACGAGGGTAGCTGGCGTAGGTCGAGTCGTGGAGATACAGCTGGATGTTTGATGCTGGTAAGCTGAGATTGGTCGGGTCGTTGGATACAGCTGGACGATCGTTGCGGGAAGCTGAAGTCGGTTGAGTCGTTGAATACAGCTAGACGATCGTAGCAGGAAGCTGAAGTCAGTCGAGTCGTTGAATGCAGCTGGATGGTCATTGCGGGCAGCTGAGTTCGGGCAAGTCGTTGAATGCAGCTGGATGGTCGTTGCGGGCAGCTGAGGTCGGTCGAGTCATTGAATGTTGCTGGATGGTCATTGCGGGCAGCTGAGGTCGGTCGTTGGTAAATCGATGTCCCGGTTTTGACATTTCCTTGGTATGGTCGAGTCATGGTTGCTAGCCCGTAACAGTGAGTCGTTATGTGAGCTAGTTGTTGCAATGCTAGGGCAGTCTGTAACAGTGAGTCGTTATATGGACTGAATGCTGCATTGTAGGAGCGTCATGGTCGGTAGATCGATATCCCGGTTTTGACAGTACGTTGGGTTAACCAGGGGTGTGTCGATCTGGTTGCTAGCCCGTAACAGTGAATCGTTACGTGGGCCAGATGATGCAATGCTAGGGTAGTCCATAACAGCGAGTCGTTACGTGGACTGCATTGCAGGAGCGTCGTGGTCGGTAGCTATGGCTTTGTCATGCCAGATAGCTTGTGCAGGCATATCGTTGACGGTAGCTATGGCTTTGTCGTGCCAGTAAGCTGTGTGGGCATATCATTTACGGTAGCTATGGCTTTGTCACGCCAGATAACTGTGCGGGCGTATCGTTCACGGTAGCTATGGCTTTGTCATGCCCGATAGCTGTGCAGGCATATCATTTACAGTAGCTATGGCTTTGTCGTGCCAGATAGCAGTGCGGGTGTATCGTTTACCGTAGCTATGGCTTTGTCATGCCAGATAGCAGTGCGGGCATATCGTTGACGGTAGCTATGGTTTGTCGTGCCAAATACCTGTGCGAGTGTATCGTTGACGGTAGCTATGGCTTTGTCGTGCCAGGTAGCTGTGCGGGCGTATCGTTGGCGGTAGCTATGGCTTTCCGCACTCAAAGCTGCGCAAGCATATCGGGCAGTAGCTAAGGCTTGCGCGCCAAAGCTCTTCACTGTCGAGCGAAAAGGCCAGGAGGCCAAGTCTAAGATTGGCATTATCTTAGCACTGCGCGGAGTTTGGAGCACTAGCTAAAGGCTTACTCTTGCCTTTAGCGCTGTGCAGCCAAACGGATGAGCGGAACCGAACGATGGTCAAGACCGGCTGGTCTTAGTGAGTCCTCTTCATGTTTGCCTCCAGGCCGTCTATTTCGACCGCCAGAGATGCTCCGACCCGCAGAAGGAGACCTCTCATAGCCCTTAAAAAGGACCGTAAAAAAAAGGTTGAATCTGCCACTAGAAGTTGCAGTGAGGTGGGTGCAACCATGATAACGTAGGACGCGAGCCGCGTGAAACCGAGTGGCCCTTGAGAGCATCCGTATAGACTTCTGATATTTATCGATGCATCTCACCAACGCACGAATATGGCACAAGGCCATTTTTAAGGTGGGCCAGGTCGCAGGGCCGAAGACCACACGCGTCCGGCAAGGCCAAAAATACCTTCGGCCCTGTCGGCATTCCCCTTTTTGGGGCGCCTCAGGCACTAGGCAATAACCCCCCCACAAAGGGGGTAAAAGCCTGGGGGGATGGCCCCCTGAGGTCGGAGGAAATCTCCCGTGCCGAGGCACACCCGGCAGAACCGACCAGAGGTAAGATGGCCTACCGAATGCAACCCAAGAACTGGAGAGGAAAGGCCACATACAAACGCCCTAGAGCGTCCACAGGGACCTCTGAATTTTTGCCGCCTGAAGCCTTTTTCATATGGAAGAAAGGGAACTCCACTTCTGTCGCGCCACGTAAATAGAAAGTTCTTCTACAAAAAATGGACGCAGAAAATAAGTACTTCTATAGTCCGGTATAGGCTAGCGAAGAGTATTACCCCCATTTTTATAGAATTATTTCTGGCAGAAGTGTTTTGCAGATGTTGATAAATGTTAATCTATCCCTTTCTTAGCTGTAACAGCCAGTTAGAGTCGAAAAAGGGCTTCATCATTTCTGGCCGCACTCGGATTTTATTTCTCTTGGGCGAAGGTGTAATCCGATCTGTTTACGTTCGTAAGCCGGTCACGGCACTGTATCTTTGTTCCGAGGTTACATTATCCTGGAACGTCGGGGAGAATCTCCGACGACAGTACCGTACCACCCAAGCTCTAAGTATTCTCTGTAACTAGTTATATTTTATTGATAGCTTTGAAAGCCCATATAACTAGCTAAGTATAGAGCTTGCGTATAGGTTTAATTTCTCGAGAAGCGGATGAATGAGGATGTGTCAAGGGTCGAGAGGGCGACGTGATATAAATGAACACATGAAGAATTCCGAACCGGACAAATAATATGACACGTGGCTGGGTTTTTTTTTCTTCTCTTTATATATGTATCTTTCTTATATATTTTATTTCAAAGGAAGTACAATTATAACAACAGAAACCGGACAAATAATATGACACGTGGCTGGGTTTTTTTTTCTTCTCTTTATATATGTATCTTTCTTATATATTTTATTTCAAAGAAAGTACAATTATAACAACAGAAAAACAAAAAGCAAAACAAATACAAAAAAAAATACAGAAATGTGGAGGACAAGTCGCTTCCAATATTGGTTGACTATGTCCTTCCAATAAGACAAAGTTCTCCTTTTTTTTCTTTCTTTTTTTTTCAACTCGTCTTAAACTTACACCCGTATCTTCTTGTCCCCTTTACAATTAAAGGGAGGGAACCTCCTTGTTCTCCTCCATATTTGTTTACTTATTTTCTTTTTCTTTCCCTTTTTTTAGCGAAGAACAAAAGCCTCTCCTCTTCGTCTTTAAAGTGAATATACAATTTTAAACAAATATGTTTTCCACCGAAACTGGCTGCTAATGAACAACTTCAAAAATGTTTCTTTGGATATTCTTGATACGGTTCTTTATTTCGGTTACTTATATCATTTGTAATTAAAATTTTGACTAACCTTTTTCCTTTCCTCTCTTTTGTTATTTTTTTCTTATATTTGTTAATTTCTTAATGAGTCGCAAGGCACCATTTTTTTTCTTTTACGTTGAGCCTCAGTTTCTTGCCCAACGGAGTTGACGGCTTCTATTAGGCCATTCTGTTAGTAGAATTTCACCTTTCACCAGTCCACGTGAAAAGGCGACCTTTCTCTTCCTTGGCGAAGCTCAGAACTGACTTTTTGGCTTTCGTTCTTTTTGGCGGAAAAACGTCCTCACTGCCTCGACCAATCGTATGTCTTTTCCCTATCTGGGTCAAGACCTTTGCCCCTTTTCAGTTGGTCCTCCGCTGTTGCTAGGGCTCGAAAACCCGCCAATCGTCTGCCTTACTTCCGTTCCTCATAGTAGTCCTTGGTTTCCTACATTTTAACCCTACCGTTGCCGCTGAGCCGTCACATGTGATAGAAGGCTCCTTTGATGTTGGAGACGTAAAGTAGGATGTTATCTACTATTTTTACTTTGAGGGGGATGTCTTTTATTACTTCATCATACCTTCAGGTGTAGGCATTGCCAGATACAAAGTAGCCTTGTGGCATCCTTAGGTACACGAATCTTCCCCATTCTGTGATGAAGGTAGTTAATGGCTAGGACTCTTTATCTAGGAGACAGGGATAACTTTAAACTCAATTCTTATTCTTGTGGTTTACAACTATTTTCTGGCGTGGAACATTTTCCTAAACCAGTTGAAATAGCCTTGCTTCCCAGTAAAGTTGTCAGAGGAATATTGTGAATCATTTTTGGCAAATTGTGAATGTGTTTCTATGTTTAGTTGGTATGTTTAGCTGATACTGCTACTAGCAGGAGACACAAAGCACTGTTAAGGTCAGGAGCCTCAGCAAACTTCTATGTTCCTACTGGAAGACGAGAAAAAAGGTGTGTCCAGGGAACAAAGGAAGAGTTTCTCTTTGGCGCTAGGAAGCCCATCTTTTCAGGCATGCACAGATTGCGCTTCCTGTCAGAGGACTCCTGAAAAATTGTTACTTTTGTACTTATTTATTTTATTTTTCATGTTATTGGGTTTTTATATTTCTTATTTAATCCCCACAAGTAAAGCACTCACTGAGAATTGAACTCACTACTTTATCAAATGTTATAAGCACTTTTAGTACTGAAGTTAATATTGATAAGAATAATCAGAGACTCTCTTTAGCTGTATGGAATTACTTCCCTTATCAGACTAATAAGAGCTGAGAATAAAAAAGGTACGAAGATCTCATTTGCTTTTTTTTTACAGAACAAACTAGGATCAAAGAACTGTTCTCACCCCTCTGAGTAACGTTCATCACTAGCAAACCCTGTGTTTGTTTGTTTGCTCCTGGCTGGAGCTATAGAATATACCGACTGCTTCTCTGCAGTGGGTAAGACCCACCCCACAACACATGTCCTGAATATGACACTAAACAATCTGATGACGAAATTCCAGTAATACTGGAGCTTTTGGGAATATGGATTATCCCTTCATTGCTATCACTCCCAGGTCCACTCTAACCCAGAGTGGTAGCACCTAATAGGGTCCTATCTATGGGTCAAATAGAACTAAACTGTGTACTTATACTTAACTGAATTACTTGAAATAGGAGTGTCTTGACATTTAAACTGCATCCCTAACAGTAGTTTAGAAGAAAAAGCCTAGAACGCCTAATGCTACCACAGAGCTCTAATTCCTGAAGCCTGCTAGGTCCCCAACTGTAGGATAAAAAAAAAAAAAAAAAAAAAAAGTCCCAATACAGCAAAAAAGTGTAAGTCAGTATTAGTGAAAGTCATAAGAAAGTACCTTAATGTTGGACTTTAACTAAGTTAAAACTTAAAACAAATTCCCCCCCCCTCTTATTTATTTATTTTTATTTTTATTTTTTTTTTTTTTTATTTTCATTTTATTTAATTTAAAAAAAAAAAAAAAAAAAAAAAAATTTTTTTTTTTTTTTTTTTTTTTTTAAATGTTCATTTATTTTATTATGTACACATGGGAAGCAGCATGATGTACGTTAAGGTATTTGAATAAACCAATGGACGACCAAAGTCAATACCGAAATGGGTCCTGGACGTGAGTTTGACGACTTTTCGCTCAGGATCGACAGTTCGATCGGGGAACTACTGCTGCTCCTCTATAAGAGTGGCTTCTATAGAAGAGAATAAAACAGCCATCGAAAGATAACCATGACCCACACTCAAACCACTTACACAAACCGCATCGCTCTTCGCGCGGGTAAAAAAGGGGCGCGTCCTGCTGAGGTTGGAGCCCTGGCCTCGGTGTTCGAAAAATCAGCTACAGAGCTCAAACAATCAAAACTACTAAAATGCAAGCAAACACTACAAATAGCCACATTTAACGTAAGAACCTTAAATAGAATAGGACAACTCCCAGAGCTAATTGCATCGGCCGAAGAACATAATATAGAAATAATTTGCATACAAGAACACAGATACACGCACACAGAAGATATCAAATATCACGAAACTGGCAATGGATGGTCGCTCGCCACTGTATCCGCATGGAAAAACTCTGTCAACGCCGCAGTAGGAGGGGTAGGATTGCTTATAGGACCTAGAGCACTAAAAACGCTTAATAGCATAGAGAAAATACGACCTAGGATGATGGTAGCTACATTTAACGGAAACCCCAGAGCAACAATCGTCTCATGCTACAGCCCCACCAATGTTAGTGAAGAAAATGAAATAGTCACCTTCTACGATGAGTTATCCTCATTAGTGCGTAGCATCCCGAAACACAACTTGTTAGTCATTGGCGGAGACATGAATGCACAAATCGGGAAAAACGGAAACAACAAATACAGCCTCCACAACACGTCAAATAGAAATGGGCAACATCTAACAGATTTCATGATAGAAAATAGATTAGCATGCCTCAATACAAACTACCAAAAAAGAGAGGGCAAACTATGGACATACACGTACGCAAACAATACTAAAGCTCAGATAGACTACGTCCTTATAAACAAGAAATGGAAGAATAGTGCATTGAATTGCGAGGCATACTCCTCTTTTGAGGGTGTGTCCACCGATCACCGAATAGTCACAGCGAAAATACGGTTAAGCCTACGAAAAAACGCCAAACGAACAGTGACCACCAAACACTATGACTGGGCCCTATTAAACAACAAAGATGTCAGAGATAAATACGTATTAGAATTGAGAAACAGATTCGAAACACTACAAGAAAAGACGGAAAAAAGTACACCAAACGACGAATACGAAAATTTCGTCAATGCACACCTTGAGGCAGCAGCAAAATACATTCCAACAAAAATTAAAACTAAATATAGAGTCCCATGGGAAACCTTAGCGGTGAGAGAAAAACGTGCACTAGTGAAAACAGCCTCCAAAAACTATCAAAAAAACCCAACAAACACAAATGCCTTAAAACTAAAAACGGCACAAAATCAATTAGCAGGCATATATATAAAGGAACAGACAGAATACATTCAAAATCAGATAGATAAGATCAGAGACTCGGTAGAAGATAGACAATCTAGAATTGCCTGGCAAACAATAAACGAAGTGAGCAGAAGAAAGAGCACAGCCAAAGCTAAACTTAAAGCAGCAAACCAACAAGAAAGAATAAAACTGTGGAAACAGCACTTCGAAAACTTACTTGGAAACCCACCAAAAATAACACATGAACCAATCACCAGAATAATTAGCAAACAATTAGACATTAAACTTGGACCGTTCACACAAGGAGAACTCGACTCGGTTCTCAGAAAAATTAAAAATAGGAAAGCTGCAGGACTGGACGAAATTCCCCCGGAAGTATGGAAGACCAGACAATTCGACGACATACTGCTCCGCCACTGCAACGCAGTATACAATCAAAATCCGATAGATAGATGGATGAAGGGATGCATACTCCCCTTCCCTAAAAAGGGGGACCTCGGATTAGCCAAAAACTACCGAGGCATAACACTTACATCCATAGCTGCCAAAATCTACAATGCCCTACTACGAAACCGCATAGAACCCAAAATCGACAACATACTTAGAAAAAACCAAAATGGCTTCCGAAGAAATAGATCTACGACCTCACAAATACTAACCATCCGCAGAATCCTTGAAGGTGTACGGGCAAAGAACCTACAAGCGACATTAATATTTGTCGACTTTACCAAGGCTTTCGACTCCATTCACAGAGGAAAGATGGAACAAATCCTACTAGCGTACGGCATACCTAAAGAAACCGTAGCGGCAATAACGATTCTCTATAGAAACACTAAAGTAAAAGTACGATCACCAGATGGAGACACAGAATACTTCGACATTGTAGCAGGAGTACTACAAGGGGACACGCTGGCTCCGTATCTCTTTATCATTTGTCTAGACTACGTACTTAGAACATCGATTGACAAAATCAAAGAGAATGGCTTCGAACTGACGAAGAAAAGAAGCAGAAGATATCCCGCAACAACAATTACCGACGCCGACTACGCCGATGACATAGCGATACTGGCAAATACACCTGACCAAGCCGAAACACTTCTGCATAGCCTGGAACGAGCAGCAGCAAGCATAGGCCTCCATGTTAATGCACACAAAACGGAATATATGTGCTATAACCAAACGGGGGACATCTCCACTCTAGAAGGAACCCCTCTTAAACTAGTAGACAAATTCACGTACCTAGGAAGCAGCGTCGAATCAACCGAAAAGGACATCGAAACGAGGTTAACGAAAGCATGGACAGCTATCAATAGGCTATCGACTATATGGAAATCAGACCTAACCGATAAAATGAAACGCAGTTTCTTCCAGGCAGCGGTCACATCGATACTGCTATATGGATGCACTACATGGACGCTAACAAAACGGCTCGAGAAGAAACTAGATGGCAATTACACAAGAATGCTGCGTGCAATCCTCAACAAGTCCTGGCAGAGGCACCCCACGAGACACCAACTGTACGGCCACCTGCCCCCTATCACGAAATCTATTCAAGTTAGGCGAACCAGACATGCTGGACATTGCTGGAGAAGCAGAGATGAACTCATAAGAGATGTACTCTTATGGATCCCCACACACGGCCGCGCAAAAGCAGGACGACCAGCACGAACGTACATTCAGCAGCTGTGTGAGGATACAGGATGTTGTCCTGAAGACCTGCCTAGGGCGATGAACGATAGGGAGGAGTGGCGAGAGAGGGTCAGGGATATCCGTGCTGCCAGCACGATATGATGATGATGATGAATTGTTTGAAATGGAGCTGTTTTTGTATGCTAAACAGAGTTGTTGGAAATAGAACTGTTTTTGACATTTAAGTGCGTGTAAACAAAAACTATACTCATACTAAACTGAATTGTTTGAAATAGATGTGTTTGAATAAACTGAATAGCTTGAAATAGAAATGTTTTTGACAAACTGTGTACTTATGCTAAACTGAAGTGTTTGAAATAGAAGTGTTCATTTGAATAAAAATGGATTTGGCATTAAATAACCTACAAAGGTTGATATGCTATAAAACCCAAACAAACAAATATCTAATATCAAGATTCCATTTCTGGAACTTTGGGGAATGTGGCATGTCAAAGTTCTGTTATATCTTGTAATTGAGTGTAGTTCACATGTTGAATAACGCATCAAAATGAATACTGACTTGAGCATGATAAAGGGAAGATTATATGCACATCAGGGCATTCCACAATGCGCAGGTGATCTAGTCCATTCTCTATGTGGTGATTGGCTGCCAGCGCAGGAGTGGCTATGCTAGCATGCATATATACTGGCCCACTAATTGACATATTTTTGTCTGTTAGCTGGACACCAGCCAGGCTGCCTAGCTGGTAAGTGTTGTTTATTATTTTATCCTGCGCATTAGAGCAGTAGCTTCTTCAGTTCTAGTAATTAAACTTGTTGGATTCTACAAGTTTTTATGCTCATTACTGTCTACAGTATTAAGAGAATAGCTTGCTCATACTTACACCAAAATGAGAAGCTCAATTAAACAGTATTTAAACCTGGCACAAGGCCACAAATATGGTCCTCTTTGTGAGGACAGACTCACTATTTGCAGTTACTTAAGACTAGACTACACATTAATCCACTACAATAAGATACCCATGTATCACTTTGCATTGGAAACACAACATTATTTTTGTTATTTTCACCTATTTCTTTTTGTTTGAATTATATCCTACTGATTACAAAAAAGGAATCAAATAAAACTTCGAATCTTATCAGTCCATTTATAAAACTATGTGGTGTTGCCTTTGATATCTATCTACATTTTGCTCATGGCTATCCCCTGGATAACAAGCAAGGGTTTTCAGATGAAAATGTATTGGTATGACAGGCAGTGCTTCCAAAGCCTGCCAGGTATTTTGTTTTTCCCAAAAACTTCCAAAAAATTTGGCTCTATAGTTTAAAGATTAATAGAACACTGATCTTCAACTAAGAATGTGTAGAGTGACATAACTATTGGTCTTAACAGAAAAATGAATTGCTGAACCAAGTTTAGATAAGTAAAAAAAAAATATTAATAATAATTCTCTTGGAATAAACCAATGTCTTCCATCCAACCTTACTTAAGATTTTACTAGTGCAGAAATGTTGGAATGATAGGCTGTACATCCACCTCTATTCTTCAGAGAATTTTTCAAAGAAATTTGGCTCTGTGAGTTCGAGCATAATGTGCAGAGTGATATACGTATTTTCTCAAATCCTCCACGATGGGCAGCATACATCACAAGGTCAATTTTTTCAGTAGAGGAGTCCTCATTTTTGTTGAATAGTTGAGTTTGGTAGTTTATTAAAGTCAGTACCTGGTTGCGTAACGTACTGAGTTAGATCTGAGATACCATCTGAACTCTGAAGGAAAAATTTATGGCACATTGGGGCATTCCATTTTGCGCATGTGGTCAAGTTCATTCTCTGGACAATGATTCATCACTGGCCCAGGAATGGACATATTAGTGTATATATGTAGTGGCTTGTTTGGTAGTAGTAGTAGTGTGGTGTCTGTATTGAGTTACAGTCCATTTTTGTCTGCCAACTGGATGATAGTTGAAATCCCTGGGCCAGTAAGTGTTATTATTATTATTGTTGTTGTTATTCTACACATTAGAGTGGTGACTTCTATAATTTTGAATTCAGTTTTTCTTCTCCTGGACTGGTTGCCATATGAAGGCTGAAGAGTCCAGTCTGCCTCACTATGGAATAATAATTGATTTGCTTGACTAGCTTGTGAACAATTATATCATAAAAAAGGTACCCAATTAAACATTATTTAGATTAGCTAAAAAACTACAAGTATGGGAAACCAAGTGAGGATGGAACATACGCAATACTAACTGGTTTGTGAGATAAACTTGTTTCATATTACACCACAATGAAATGCCCATATATCACTTCTTATCATATTTTCCAACCCCTCCGCTCAGGCAGGATATGACACAAGGTCAATTTTTAACCGGAGTTTAACAGGTTTGAATTCAGAGTTTTCCTTCTCCTAGACTAGTTGCCTCACCAAGGCTGAAGAACCCAGTCTGTCCTATTATTTACCCATAGCTGGAGGAAGAATAATTGGATTCATACCTTTCCCAAGGGTATTAGTGCTATGGTGAAATGCAATTCGTCTCGTCCAGGATTTGAACTCGTGTCGCCATGTCCATTTCCTATGACGATAACCATTACACCATGGGCACCTTATATCACTTCTTATTGTTAACACAATATTGTTCCTTTATTTTTACATTTCCTTTTTTATTCTATATTATATTATTCTGATTATAAAAAAGAAGATTAGAATAAAACTTATAAATTATTTGTACAAAAAAATGTTTTTTTTTTGTTTTTTTTATTCTTTATTCTTGACCTTTTGAAAATGTATAAAATATACAAAATAGCTCTCTTACTGAAAAGTTTGGAGTCTATCATTTTCTTTGAGCTCAAATGAATGCAGACAACTCATCACCCCCCCCCCACAAAAAAAAGGTCTACATCAGGAGTGTCATAAAATATCAGAGATAAGTTTTACCTAACAAGAGCTGATAGAAATATCAAAGGCTCGTCAGATTTTGTTTAGCACAGTCCAACATGATTTATAGGGTTTTCTTTTTCTATTCATTGATTCTTTGCTCCATCTTGTTTCATTATATGGCTTATTGTTAAGTCAAAGTTATAAATGCACATTGTTGTATAAGATTTAATTGCTTTTCAATAGCTCTGCCAGGGGTGTATATATGTTATATGGGTACCCAGGGGTTGGTCATTCATAAAAGGTCAGCTAACCCAGCTGCTCCTGCCATGCAAGTGCATTCACATTATTGATTGAGTTCTTTCTCTTTTTAAATCATCTGTTAGCTTTATATATGCAAAAAGGAATTTTTATTCATCACATGCTCCAGGTGTTTGGAATTGAGATCATCAGCTGGGAAGGGTTACTATGCTGGAGATAACTATCAATTGGACATATTTTACACAGCATTTCAGTAAACAAAAGGACTTAGTTGGTCATGACAGATTGTACTGGACTTCATGGTACCATTTAAAAGAAAAATTTTCCAACCTTTCAGTAATCTACTATTGTGGCATGCCATTGACAAAACCTGTCATGCTGACTTGCAGTTGGAACAAGGAAAATTGAATACTGTATTTAATGACATGAAAGTCCACTACCACATTCACTTGATATGAGATATTATAGATTAATGGTTTAAAAAGGAGAAGAAAATGTTTCAACAGATAGGAATTGACTGAGATTGATAACTCTTTTTCCATAAGGATTACATTTCTTTTGTGTCCTTTTAAGCTCTTGATCACATTTGTGACTTCTGTTAAATATTGATGGCTCTTCAGTTTTTTCTTTTTCTCAATCACTTTCTTCTTCCTTAGTTGGCCACTGACAATCTCTTTCCATATGTTCTACCTTGCCACAGTTCTAGCATTTTCCATGGCTTTTACTTGATCTACTTAAAGCATTTCATTTTTATTTTTTTCTCTGCTATAGATCTTTGTTCTTGTTCCTTCTTACTACAAATATAACAACTATAGCTTTGTCTAGACCATTATTCACAGCAATCTTCTACGCTGGACACTATTAACATGGTACAGAAGCCTAAATGTCCTCTCCATTACTGTACTTCGCTTGGAATCATATTTTCTAGATTTAACTGCTCTTTTCCCTAATGACCTTGTAGTCATTCAAAGAGCCTTTTGCTCTCTCTTGCTGATGGCAATGTCTCCATTAATGATGTAGGATTGGCTCTAGCAACATCTTTTTTAATAAAGGGGTTATTGTGAGCATCAATAAAAATTTAGCTTACTATACTTGTACTGTTGGGCTCTATCTTAATTCAGAGTTCTGATATGCTAATCAAACAAATTTTATCATCCTACCAGCAAACTCAGCAAGAGTCTCATCTTTATTTTGCCTTACTCTTATTAAGGCTGAAGCAGCCATAATAGAACTTATAAACTCTCTGTACTGGGCAGATAACTGCTCAAATAGTTTCTTACTGGAGAAGCTTGAATGCTCATCAAGATAATCTCCTGACCATTTTGACATGGTAACATATGAAAAATTATAGGGTAGATTAATGCCAATAAAGACCAAGCTTTTATTGATAGAGATCAAGGGGAAGCAAAAACAAATCCTCAAGCTTTTTTCAATTTCATGGCTCATCAATTGGATTTGGAGAGGTTATGCTGTGTGCATTGTTCCTTTTACCCAAAATCCAGTGACCCTGGATTTGTAAACTTAGAAGAAAAAACTTTATCCAAAATATTGATTTTCATTATTTTTTTATTTTAACAAAATTACATCTTCTGACTTATAAAAAAAAATGATATTTTCTTTTCTCATTAATACATTTTAAATTCCAATGGAAATCCTAATTGTGTCATACAGCAGGGTGGGAGACCTTCAGCATGGATAATTACTGGTCTTTAATACAAGCTTACTTAAACCTGTGCCAAGATTCCAGGCT
Source organism: Sepioteuthis lessoniana (assembly GCA_963585895.1). Lineage (NCBI taxonomy): Eukaryota > Metazoa > Mollusca > Cephalopoda > Myopsida > Loliginidae > Sepioteuthis > Sepioteuthis lessoniana. Next base: position 6,264,824 of record OY757917.1, read on the forward strand.
CAGATCCACTGGGTTTCATAGGACTGAAAGAGCCAGATTAACTTAACATCAATGTTATATTGTTAATCTTTTTGCTTTCTCTATCCTAATATGTTTCTATCATAGTTTATATTTATTAAAGAATTGTTAAAATATTATCATTGAATGGGGTGCAAATCCTCAGTCAAAACTAAGATCCTCAAATACTGACTACAATCCAATCAAAACTGGAGAAAAAATAGTATTGTCAAAGTCGACATGAAATAAAAACTTTGAGATTTCATCTCTTTCCCAAGTTCACTTTGACTTCATAAAAAATGCAGTATTTTTTATTTTAGATTAAATTTTGTGATTTACTAGGATAAATGGGGATTGGTAAGAATTTGCAAATTACACAATTCATAAATTTTCCCAGTGCTCATTGTTGTTTTTTGCCAACAGCACAGAAATCTTCCAATACCTAACTTTTCTGTCACTCAACAGTGTGTGCATGCTAGTTGTAGCCGATATACATTTGCATAAATAGCTCAGGTTAACATAGTGAATGGACCTCCAGTGAAAATCAAACTAACAAACAGTTGTTGTGTAGCTAATCACCCTAACCATTATTATACCAATTGAGATGTTTTAGTTCAGTGGTTCTTCAACTTGTTTTGAACTTACCTCACTTCAATAATTAAAATAACTTCATGTCCTCCTAATTATATATTCCTTTCATCCCTTTTCCTTACAGGAAAAGAGACTGGACACCCAATGTTACCAAACCCAGTGAGCTGGAGCTGTAGAAGATGTCGATTGCATCTCTGCAGTGGAGTAACCCCCACCCCTAACAAGTGTCTTGAATATGATACTAAACTTTGATGGTAGGTCTCCAGTCCTGACACTTTGGGGAATGTGGAGTACTCCTTCATTGTCATTACTTCCAGGTCCACTCTTACCCAGAGTGGTAGTACTTGTTATAGGTCAAAAAGAACTGTTTATTGCCCAGTCGGCTAGGGGTGTAGAATACATCGACTGCATCTCTGCAGAGGGGTAAGACCCCCCCTCCCAACGAGTGTCTGGAATATGACACCAAACAAGTCAATGGTGAGGTCCCAGTAATGCTGGAGCTTCGGGGAATTTGCAGTAACCCTTCATTGTCATCACTACCAGGTCTTCTCCGGCCTGGAGTGTTAGCACCTGATAGGGTCTTATCAATAGGTCAAATAGAACTAAACTGTGTACTTATGCTAAACTGAATTGCTTGAAATAGAAGTGTTTTGATATTTAAACTGCGTACTTATGCTAAACGGAATTGCTTGAAATAGAAGTGTTTTCACATTTAAACTACATATTTATGCTAAACTGAATTGTTTGAAATAGAACTGTTTTGACATTTAACTGTGTATAAACAAAACCTATACTTATACTAAACTGAATTGTTTTAAATAGAACTACTTAACTAAGCTGAATAGCTTGAAATAGAAATGTTTTTGACAATTAAATTGTGTACTTATTTTAAACTGAAATGTTTGAAATAGAAGTGTTTATTTGAATAAAAAGGGATTTGACATTAAATAACCTACAATGTTGATATTCCATAAAACCAAAAACAAACAAACAGAAGTGTCTAATCATCATTTACTTGAAACCCATTTAGCTGTGTGCAAACAGATGATTAATATTAAACTGAATTATTGATATTAGATAGTAATTCTTGAAATCATTTAACTGTGTGCAAATAGAACTATTAATGTTAGCAATACTTGAAACTATTTAAATGTGTGCAAAAGATGAGCTCTGGCTTGTTTAAAAAATGTTAGCTTCACTTAAAAAAACATATGTATGAACAGGATTTGGCATTATATAACCATAAAAGTGTTGATATGTCATTAAACTAAATAAAATAACCAAACTATTGTCACCAAACTTTGAAGATCAAAAGGCAAGGCAAGTTGTTGGTTGTCATAGCATACACGATGATAGACTAGAGAAAGCTTATAACGTGAAAAGAGCCATATATTAAAGTTTATCCCCATTAAACAACAATATAAAGATAACATTTTATTATTAGCTCAAAGTTTGTAGAAAAAGAAGTGTTGTTATTGAATGCTTTTTGCTCTTCTCTCTAAAATTACCAATTGCCCACCACCCTTGAGGAGTATGGACCCCATGTTAGGAGTCCCTACCTTTAGTTGTTCTGACTGTGGATTTCACAGATGTTTATATCAATAAAAAATATTGATTGCTCAGCTATCAAGTCATTTAAATGTCATGGGCTTGATAATTTAATAATAAAACCTAAAAGTATAAAAACTTTTTTATTTCTAGTATTGTCATTATCCCATAAATTATTCCATCTAGTATCCTCATCATTATTGTTTTGATTGTTACTTCTTAGCCAAAAACTTTTTTCTTGCTGAATTTCTTGTGGGGATTAGTGAATGAATAAAATTCAAAATAAAAACAAATAATAAAAAATGAAAAATAATCCCATGACACCACTTCCACTAAAAGAAGGAAATACTCTCTTCAAGCCTTGCCAACCCACTGGATAAATCATATGTTTTGCAGCCTTCTGAAATGGGCAGTCAATGCACCATTTATAATAATAATTGATGGGCCTAAAGAAAAACACATTTCCACAAGAGAAGCCCATATTTAAAGATTAAAAACATTTTATGAACTAACCAAGTTTACATAAAAGATGAAACAGATTATTCTTATAGAAACTTGCACTTCTACCTGAGATCAGAATGTAATATCTGCTGCTTTTTTGAATTTCTGCTTTGTATCCATACTCATGGTGATCTCACAGTTGTTTTAGAAAATATAGAATATACAAAGACATTTTTTAGAAAAGTATAAGAATAAAAAGACATATCCATAAACACACACACACACACACACATATATATATGTGTGTGTGTGTGTGTGTGTGTGTGTGAGTAAATGTGTAATATTTTAAAAAATTGTAATATATTAGATTTTGACACATACTGTACTACAATATGATCCTCAGCTAAAGTGCCAGAAAATTACATTTGGTTCTTAGTCACAGTGCATGGATGTTACATTCATTATGCTTGCTGGTAAAAAAGGCACATTGTAGTGGGTTGTTTACTAGAGCAACATACTTAAAATGCTCTTAGAGAATGAAACAATTTTTAGTCCAATTTGGAACTGAATTATAATTTTGTTGGTTCTTTCTTTGTGCTGTATATAATTGTTTTTATCATCTAAATTTTTAATTTAAAGAAAATAACTATGAAATTCTGATTAGAATTTTCCATTTCTTATTCAGTAGAAGCATTGATATCATCATCTTGAGTATGACACTAAACTGCATCTGGTTGTGGGGCTCCAGTTTTGGAGGACTAAAGAGAATGGAGTTCTCCTTCATTGCCATTACTCCTAGGTCCACTCTAATCCAGAGTTGTTGTACTTGTTAGAGTCCCATCTATTTCGACTCAAATAGACCTATTTGTGATAATGAAAATTATTTTGAATTACTCTTGCTCTTAAAATATTAATATTTGAAATAATCATGAAGTATTTATCTATTTAAAATGATTGTGAACTACATTTAACTGCTTGCAGATTATTAGTATTAGATAAGAATACTTGAAACCATATAACTGTATGCAAATTATTTGTATTAATAATAGTTGCTTATAACAATAATTGTTTGCAAATGATTATTATTAAATATTAAATATGAATAGTTACCTGAAGCCATAAAATTGCTTAAAAAATAAAAGAAAAACCACAGGAAACTGACTTCAGCATTAAATTACCCTACAAAAACTGACATGTCCAAAACTTAAACCAGTCACCCTCATTCTGTGATAAAAAAAAAATTTTATCTAATAACACTTGTAAAATTCTCTCATCACTGTTAAACATAATCATTCCATTGCATAAACTTGGTAACCTTTGTAGCAGAAAGCAGATTGAAAAGTACCGATTGACTTCCTTACTATATGCAGTGTAAAAATGGAAAGATTGAATAGTCAGTCAAATGCTACAATGAAAATGATAAAAATGAAGGTATTAGTGAAAGAAATATATGAACTCATACAAATACAACCTTTCAAAACTTCAGGTGAAAGTTTTAATTAGTTTTTCTATAATTTCGAATAGTCATTAAAATTCTAACTTTTTTTAAAAACTTAAGTGTTGCTGATGTTAATAGTAAAACATTCTGATTGGTCTCTTCTACAGCCCTTTAACTGATAAAGAAAGAGATCTCTTTTTTTTATGAAACAATTTCTAAAAAATCTTTCCTTTTTTCACATTTATATTTGCATCATTTTGCTAATTGCTTCTGCAGTGTACCTTGTGGTGTGCTTTTAATTGTCTCTAATGTACATTTTGAGCCATATTGCTAACAGCCTGGTGGTAACTGCCATGATAGACATATGTACTATTTGGCACTTTGGCATATGTATTAGTATTACTCTTTAAAATTTAATAGTATCAATAAACCATGTGCATTATTTACTAAGCAAACAGAGAAGCTTTTTGAAAATGAAATGAGATGATTTACAACTTAAACTCACAAACTTATAACCTCATATTCATGAACTCCTTAGTACGCATCAAATCCATCTTAAAAACAATCAAAGCCATTGTTCCAATTGAAAAAATAATTCAAGAATTAAAAGTGCATTTGCATTTATAGTTTACTGATTATTTTCTCAGATAAATTGTATAAAACATTGATAAATAACTTATGTACTATAATTCAATTGGTTGTTTGATGTTTTATTGTATATCAACCCTTGTGTGTTATTTAATGCCAAATCCTGCTTTTATATATATGATTTGCAAGCAAATAGTTTGTAGGTAACTTTTATAAAATGAGTGGTTACAGTTCATTTGTTTGCACATAGTTAAATGTTTTCAAGTATTCTAATCTTACACTTATAATTCTACTTATTAAGTGTTCTTATCTAATATGAATTATTTAAACACAGCTGTATAGTTTCAAATAATTGAGCATTTAACCCATTGATGGAACCCTAACAAGTATTACCACTCAGAGTGGGCAGACATGAAAGTGATGGTAATGAAGGTGTACTCCACATTCCCCAAAACCCTAGGACTGGAGACTCACCATCAGATGCAGTTTAGTGTCATACCCAGGACACTTGTTAAGAGGGGGGTCTTACACATCTGCAAAGGTGCAGTTTGTATTCTACAGCTTCATTCAACAGGGTAGTGTAATTTAGTATTCAGTTAATTTATTATGGGGTGAATGGAAATTAAATTTGGTTATAAGGGGGAGGGGAATCAAGTTAAAGCTCTGGTTTAGAGTATTTACAGTGGGGAAATTTTTTCTTGTTTAAAGGTCACATTGATATTGTCTACTCCTCAGGTTGCACTCAATAGATTTTAAGTTTGTTTACACTAAAATCTAAAGTTTAAACTTGGTCCAAATTTAATGAAAATACATAAAAGAAATTATCAATTTTATAGTTCATACCATGAGTTAGGAAACCTTTTCTTGTTTAAAGGTCACATTGATATTGTCTACTCCCCAGGTTGCACTCAATAGATTTTAAGTCTGTTTACAATAAAATCTAAAGTTTAAACTTGGTCCAAATTTAATGAAAATACATAAAAGAAATTATCAATTTTATAGTTCATACCATGAGTTGGCAAACCTTTTCTTGTTTAAAGGTCATATTGATATTTATTGTCTACTCATTAGATTGCACTCAATAGATTTTAAGTCTATTTACAACAAAATCTAAAGTTTAAACTTTGTCCAAATTTAAAGAAAATATACTACATAAAAGAAACTTTGAAAAATCTTCATTAATCTTTTAATGGCTTTTTTAGATTAATGTTTGTGTTCTTCTGCATCTGGTGCAATAATGCAAATGAATATAAGTACAAGCATGTCTATGATTATGTATGCATATAGACATGCACATATATATACACAAAAAAATTATGCACACACAAAAAAAATCTCCAAGACATGGAGATTGTTTTGTGTGTGAATGTGTGGTGGTGTGGTTTGAAGTTTGCAGGTGGCTGTTTTTTTTTTATTAATAATTTTTGTCTGTGTATATATGCATCTATTTATGTGTATTTGTGTAGATAAATAAATTCTAAAAAATGCAAATCTCTTTGTGGACCTACCTATTTTAAAATATTTTTATTCTCTGTTTGGACCTACAACAAATTTTTTTTTATATATGTATATAGATATAGAATTCATGTATGTATATGAATTTGGGTCTAAGTGGGCATAGGTAATATATATATATATATATATATATATATATATATATATATTCCTATGTACATAGTAGTATCAAAAGGATAAACAAGTTATACAGATTGGCAGATTTTAATATATAATAAGATAGAAAGAAAAAATTAATTGACAGGAAAGGTTTTGTAAAAAGTTTGTGAAGCCCAGTGGGTAAATTAGCCTGTATTTAGTTTTATTTTTTGATTCTTATCATCATCATCATATCGTGCTGGCAGCACGGATATCCCTGACCCTCTCTCGCCACTCCTCCCTATCGTTCATCGCCCTAGGTAGGTCTTCAGGACAACAACCTGTATCCTCACATAGCTGCTGAATGTACGTTCGTGCTGGTCGTCCTGCTTTTGCGCGGCCGTGTGTGGGGATCCATAAGAGTACATCTCTTATGAGTTCATCTCTGCTTCTCCAGCAATGTCCTGCATGTCTGGTTCACCTAACTTGAATAGTTTTCGTGATAGGGGGCAGGTGGCCGTACAGTTGGTGTCTTGTGGGGTGTTGCTGCCAGGACTTGTTCAGGATTGCACGCAGCATTCTTGTGTAATTGCCATCTAGTTTCTTCTCCAGCCGTTTTGTTAGCGTCCATGTAGTGCATCCATATAGCAGTATCGATGTGACAGCTGCCTGGAAGAAACTGCGTTTCATTTTATCGGTTAGGTCTGATTTCCATATTGATTTCCATATTGATTCTTATACAATTTTAAAATCTTTGATTTTATTAAAAAACAAAATATTCCTAAATCTCATATTCTTGTTCCCTTGGATAAACCACTTTCTTTTTTTGTGGGTAATGCTATCCCTGAATATAATCATTTTGGGGTGATGTTAAAGAGTATTCCCTGATCACTGATATAAAACATCAAATATCCAAGTAAGCAAGAACTCATTAGGAATTATATGCCTGAGGAAGACTATTGAATAGATCAATGAAAACACTATAAGAGTTCAATTGTCCCAATGAAGCTAAGAATTTTAATCAAATTTCAACATAAAATAGAAGCAAGCAGTAAATTGTTTCCAAATAAATTGATGCCATAGTTTTAATGTAAGTCATAAACTTTAAAATGTTTATGATTTCAATACAGAATTTGTAACACTATCTGACAATTTTCACAACACAAAAAGAGACCTTTTTCTTCACTTTTTTTTCTTATAATTCATTATACATTATACTAACTTTTTCTATTCAATCCAATTCTATTCGTCTCTTTTATTCAGAAAAAGAAATTCTTTAAAGTTACTCTGTGTACAGAAATTCCCAAAATACAACAGACTCATCAATAACCAATCGGTCAGTGGCCAAGGCATTATGCACAGTCAAACAATTGATCTACTTTTGTGTTGTTCTCAATGACCTATTAGATCAATATCTCTGGCAATTCGATCATCTCCTCTTTTGAGGGTGGGTAAGGTGAAAATATCGACCAGTCAGATGCCTGTCTATTCTAAGGCATTTGACAACAGCCTTTCCTGTATGAAAAGGTCATGCCATTTATTGAGGTTCCATTTTAGAGAATAGGTAGAGCGGGTGAGTCAGTGGATGGGTAAGAAAAGAACCATATTCCTTGATGAAGCAACTTCAGTCAGATCCAAAATCAAGAGTAACACAAAATGAACCTTTTGTTATGGTCAGTCTTGACCACAGATAGACTAGCCATTAAGAGAAGGGACCTTTCATTCTGATTTGAAATAAGTTTATTTTCAACTCTATAAAACATTAAAGTGTCATGAATAATGTAAATTGATTTGTGATCTCAAATCTTGACCTTTTAGCTGTCAACAGATGACCTATTATCAATTCTTTGAATTTGTCAGCCAAATAGTTTGGACCTAAGAAGATCACATCAAATACTAATGACTAAAAGCTTAATATAGCTTTCTGTAATACCAACAACTTGGGTTATACAATGTTGCTAACTGCCTGTGATGTGTATTTCGTGGCATGTTGCTAATTGTCAGTGATACACATCTTGTGACATGTTGCTAAGTGTCTGTCATGTGTATCTTGTGGTTTTTATTAGTTGTCTGTCATGTGCATCTTGTGCCATGTTGCGAATTGCCTTTGGTTATACTTGGTGCCTAGGTAATTGGTACAAATAATCAGGCTTCCTCAAGACTAAAGGGGGATGTAAGCTGAAATCTTCCTGAGTGCTTAAATATATAACATCATCTGTGATATGCACTGTTCCTCACTCTCATATAAATAATAACAGTATTTGTAGCAATTTAAAAAATATCAATTAAAATTAAAAGATGAAAATCCTAATAAAAATTAATAATGATTTTAGTGGAATAACAGGATAGCTGTAATTAAAGATGTGTTTGGTCTTTCAATATGAGCTTGAATATACCAACAGCATTCTTTGCAGAAGTGTGAGACACCTCCACTCAACAAAGGGGTATGATACTAAACTGTATCTGGTGGTGAGGCTCCAGTTTTGGAGCTCTAGGGAGTGTGTATTCACTCCATAATTGCCATAATTGCCATTACTCTTAGGTTTGTACAAACTTGAAGTAATAGCATCTGTTATGTTCTCATCTGTGGGTCAAATAGATCCTGGTTGAAATAATGTTTACAATAATTGTCTACTTTGTCAAATGAATTGCTGCTAAAAAAATTTTTTTCCAGTCAACTGGGTTTTGAATACACTGCCTTTATTCTTTGCAAATGGTAAGATTTAATTCCCTCTCCCTGAAAAAGTGGTGTTTTGGGTATGACATTAAACAATATGAGGTTAAGGCTCCAGTTTTGGAGCTCTGGGTTGTATGAACTACCCCTTCATTGCCATTACTCTAAAGTTCACTCTGACCTGGAGTTAGAGTACTTGTTAGGGTTTCTATCTCTGGGTCAAATAGATCTGTTTAAAAATTATTGGTATTGGACAGGAATGCTTGAAACGCAATAACTATGAGCAAACAAATGACTATTATGTGGATGTGCAGTTTAGCTGCCGGGATGGGAGTTGGAGTAAGATCAATGCCAACTGGGTCATTTGAGTGAGGGGGTCTGATGTTGCAAGACCTGAAACCCCCCATGAACCCAAAAGAAAAATCACTGATGACCCATCCCGATGCATCAACGAAGATATATGATATAAATAGACAAATAAAAAAAAGTATGATTTAAAGAATGATTGTAATATAACGTTGAAAATATAGTAAATATTAAAATCAAACATTTACAAATGATTTAAATTTTTTTCATTGAGTAACCCATAAAGAGTTTATATGCCATTAAAAAAATGAACCAAACCTAACAATCTTTAAAAATTGATATTGTATATACCCCCCCCACTTGAGTAGGATGTGACACAAAGTCAATTTTTAAGTGGAGTTTAACAGGTTTGAAGACAGATTTTTCCTTCTTCTCGACCAATTATTGAACCAAGGTTGAAGAAACCGGTATGCACTACTATTTACTCATACCTGGAGGGAGAATAATTGGAATAATACCTTTTCCAAAGGTATTGCCACTATGTAAAATGCAAACAGCCTCATCCAGGATTTGAACTCAGGTTGTCATGTCCATTTCCTATGGCAATATCCATTATACCACAAATGCCTCCTAAAAATTGATATTGTAACAATGTATAAAGTGTTTATCTTTTTAAAATGATTTTTTGTATCATATTTAATTGGAGAAAACAATGGTTCAATTGACTTTGACATAAAATAAACCAATTAATCATCTGGGCTTAAAAGCAAAGTTTAAATGTCTTTTATACTTGATTTTTAAAATTTTTTGTTGATGCAAGGATCTGGGCATAAATCAATATTTTTTGATACATAGATGATTTGTTAGAGAGTGTCGTCACCTGGTACATGAATATCTTGACCCTACACAATGATATATTTTAACCACAGAACTACACACATGTAGATATCATTTTTATAATTATGTTGTTCAAGGGTGTCCTAGAAATAAGTGCTTGTAAAATTATAATTTTCTTGACATGATCTCACCATTCTATATCATCTGGTTTCAAAGTAATTGTTTCTTTTAAATCTGAACTGATGATTCTGAAAACATTAGAGAATGTTTTGAAATGTGTTTGCTTTGTAATATTTTGAGGATAGAAATAACTTAGTAAAGTAATATTTTTATTCAGATAGGCAATTTCCTGGATATAATACTAAAGTGTATTCGATGGTGAGGCTCCTGTTTGGGAGATTTAGGGATGGTAGTTCTTGTTAAGGTCTGACGTGGGAGTCAAATTGGCCTGTTTAAAAATTATTTGAATTTGAACTTGATTGGATCATGTAAAAATAAAACTCAAAGAAACAAGTACACAAAAAAATCTAAGTATAAATGTACAATGGATGTGATTTGTTAATCTTCGGACATAAAATGACTGTAGACAAATCGACATGCCATCAAAATCAATTAATCATTCAGGTTGACTGATAACATTATTATAATAATAATAATAATCATCATCATGTCAGTCTTATATGAGGGGTGACCAAAAAATATTTAGATGAAAATTAGAAATTTTTTCATTTTAGAATTTTTTTAGCTAAGTAAGTTGCATAATAAAGTGATAATGTTTAGACATCAGCAGCCTTGTTGGTGTCCTTAAAATATACTGCATGTGGCCCCCGCAGTGTGGGTAACACATCCCTCTTCCCTAAAAAAAAGTGATGTGTTGAGTAAAACATGAAACTGCATCCAGTGGTGTAGCTTCAGTTTTAGGAAGTGTGGAGTCACCCTTTCACTGCCATTACTTTCAGGTCCACTTGAGTGGTAGTACCTGTTAGGGTCCCATTCTTTAGCCAAATAGGTCTGTTTGAAAATTATTAATATTAAATAGGAACACTTAAAATCTGTTACTATGTGCAAGTCATTCATATTAGATAGGAATACTTTATACCATATAACAAAGTGCAAACAAATGATCATTATTAAATGGGGATTATGAATTGAAATCATATGTCTGTGAATTATTAGTATTAGATAGGAATACTTGAAACCATATAACTGTGTATAGATTATTGATATTAGATAAGAATACTTGAAACATTATCACTGAGTACCTTCTCCCACCACCCCAAAAAAGTACATTATGTATTATGGAATAAATCAATGTTAAGAAAAAAAAATGGAATAATCTTGTAATTTGCATAGATTGGAAAAAAATTATACCATTAATTTAAATAATTTAATCTAGTTTGTTTAAGGAATATTATGCAGCCAGAGTGTTCAACTATTAAAGAAAAAATGTTTTGTGTCCTATCTATTATTCGTTTATTTGCTGCTAAATAAAAAAAAAAACTAAGTGAACATTCTTGAAGTTTACTAATTCCATCATTTTTGCCAGGAGTGATCATAATTACCAACCCCTCCGCTCAGGCAGGATATGACACAAGGTCAATTTTTAAGCGGAGTTTAACAGGTTTGAATTCAAAGTTTTCCTTCTCCTAGACTAGTTGTTTCACCATGGCTGAAGAGCCTAGTCTGTCCTACTATTTACCCATAGCTGGAGGGAGAATAATTGGATTCATACCTTTCCCAAGGGTATTAGTGCTATGTGAAATGCAATCAATCTCAATCAATTTTGCCAGGAGTGATCATTGAATCAAATATCATTAAAAAACATACAATTTTTATAAATGCAATCAATCTCAATCAATTTTGCCAGGAGTGATCATTGAATCAAATATCATTAAAAAACATACAATTTTTATAAATGCAATCAATCTCAATCAATTTTGCCAGGAGTGATCATTGAATCAAATATCATTAAAAAACATACAATTTTTATAAATGCAATCAATCTCAATCAATTTTGCCAGGAGTGATCATTGAATCAAATATCATTAAAAAACATACAATTTTTATAAATGCAATCAATCTCAATCAATTTTGCCAGGAGTGATCATTGAATCAAATATCATTAAAAAACATACAATTTTTATAAATGCAATCAATCTCAATCAATTTTGCCAGGAGTGATCATTGAATCAAATATCATTAAAAAACATACAATTTTTATAAATGCAATCAATCTCAATCAATTTTGCCAGGAGTGATCATTGAATCAAATATCATTAAAAAACATACAATTTTTATAAATGCAATCAATCACTTTATCCAATTATTCTATGATGATACTTTAAGCTAGAAACTTGTCAGGATTAATAACAAATTAATAAAACTTAATATTTATATCAATATTTGGTCACACATACAGAGAGATATTGAACAAGAATTATACCATTAATTTAAATAATTTAATCTAGTTTGTTCAAGGAATATTCTATGAACTCAAAATGTTCAGCTATTAAATAAAGATGTTTTGTGTCTTATCTGTAATTTGTTTATTTACTGCTAAATAAAAAAAACAACAACATAATATATAAAGAAAACAGTATAACACCTCAAAGGCCTACAAATATACAATATTTGTTGATGTTACTTTTAGTTTGGGAGCCGTGTACATATTGTACCAAGACAGAAACTAATTCTCACTGGCCAACAAGACTAGAAAACTAATCTCAAAACTCCAGTTTATATTGAATAAAACATGATAATCATGGCAACTCAGTGTAGCCATCAGAGTTTACCTCCTTTTAGCTGACGGATTGTGAAGGGTTCACATAATCTATTATTATTGATTTTTACTTGTTAATCTCTGGCTATGCTGTGTTTATACTGCATTTTTATGCAATATAATTGGACTTTTCAGGGTAAATGTCTGACTAACTCATGACATTCATGTGGAAATTTTTCCTTCATCTGACTATTCTTTGGAGAGTTCAGTTTTATCTTCTTTCCCTTATTCTGCTGAATTCTATAGAAGGAAATGTTTTCTAATATTTCGGTAGATCACTCACAGAAATATTATGGGTTTTTTTTTTGTTTTTGGGGTTTTTTTTTAGGTGGGTGAGGATTGTCTATTGAATTGGCTAAATTTTTTTTTATATCATCACCTAACTTGCTTCAAAATTATTAATCTCTCATTAAAAAAATGTGTTTATATTTCAATGTTTTTACTTCTGTTCCTATGCATTACTAAGATTATTCTCTCTCACTTGTTGGAATTCTATTGTAAGGCTCAGTAGCAATGAGTCAATGCTCATATGCATAATCATGAATTATGAGTTGAAGCGAAATAATATGGACATTGGGACTTTCCACTATTCAAAGGTGGCCAAGTCCATTCTCTGGATAGTGATAAGTTGCTAGCCCAGTGCTCTCTCTCTCTCTCTCTCTCTCTCTATATATATATATATATATATATATATTTAGGGTGTTTCTGAAAATTTGCTATAATTCTATTTTGAAATGGCCGCTATTATTTGATGGTTTGGTTTGGTTTGTTGGGTTTTATGGCATATCAACCTTTGTAGGTTATTTAATGCCAAATCCATTTTTATGTAAATAATCTGTTCTATTGAAAACAGTTCCGTTAAGCATAAGTACACAGTTTAATTGTCAAAAACATTTCCATTTCAAACTATTTGAGCAGTTATATGTAAGTGGAAATACAGTTTTAATGTCGAGAAACAGTTCTATTTCAAATAATTCAGTTAAGCATAAGCACACAGTTTAAGTGTAAGTACAGTTTAATTGTCAAAAACGTTTCTATTTCAAGCTATTCAGTTTACTCAATTCATTTTAGCATAAGTATGCTGTTAGTTCTATTTAACCCATAGATAGAGCCCTATCAGGTGCTACCACTCCGGGCCAGAGTGAACCTGGGAGCGATGGCAATGAAGGGGTACTCCGCATTCCCCAAAGCTCCAGTACTGCTGGAACCTCACCATCAGATTGTTTAGTGTCATATCCAGGACACTCGTTATGGGGGGTCTTACCCCTCTGCAGAGGTGCAGTCAGTGTATTCTACAGCCCCAGCTGACTGGGCAAGCTATTATTTGAGATGTTAATATAATATATGAATAATAATAGTCTCAGAAAATGAAACTAAACAGGCTTAATGCTAATCAAAATTCAAATGAAAAAAGGGAGGGTGATAGAAGAGTCTTTTCATATAGCCCTACAGAAAAAAAGTCACAAGGTGTCAGGTGAAGTGAACGTGGTGGTCATTTCAAAATGAAATTTTTTAAACATTCTGTGTGTTTGTATGTGTGTGCGCGCATGTGCATGTTTATATATATATATATATAGTTGTTGGTCTGAGAGAAAGAAGTAAATATTTTAAAATGAATAGGTCTGCAAATGAATTCGCATTTGGCATTTAGATTTTTATTATTCCATATACTTGTGCTCTACATATGTTTCAGACTTTGTTTTCTTCAGGAGATTGATGATGGCTTGGATAGTCTTTGGTCCCTGCCTTTGACTCTAGGCAAAGATATATTTTATACTAGTTTGTGTGTGTGTGCTTAAATTTGGGCTCTATTTGTGTGTGTGTGTGTGTGTGTGAGCTTAAAGTTAGGCTTTGTTTGTTTATTTATGTGTGTGGTTAAAGTTAGGCTCTAATGTTGGTTTAAATCTATTGATGAAGTTTGTTTCTTTTATTTGGAGTAATGAGTAACCATCAGTCCGATATATTGGAATTACTTAAAGTTTCCTTTGCTGCATTCATAATGGTGTTTTGATACATGGAGTTTTCTATTTTCTGATTATTCTATGTTGCTTTTATGTAAAGAGACTCCATTGTTAAATGCTTAAGTACAGCCAATGCATACCTTTTAACAGTTGCAACAATCGATTATATAGACTTTGTTTTTTGAATTACAGCTTAAATTTCAATTTATTATGATTGTTGTTTTGGGATTTTATAATGTATATGATTTTCCTCATATGATTATATTACATACTCCTCATCTTTTATTTTTTGCATTTTGAGACTCCATGTGTTGCGTGTTTCCCAAATATAGAAGAGGTTAGTGTGTGTTTTAAGTTTTTAGGTTGTCATTTGCATTTAATGATTTTTGTTGCGTCAAATAAGTTTATAATTCTCTTATTGTTTTTAAGTTGTTCTAGATTCTCAGTCATTTCTGTGAGGAGTTCTGGGTTTTTGGGATTCATTGTTTTTTAATAGTATTTTTTTTTAAATTTGATCCTCTTATTCATTAGCTGGCAACTGTAATTGAGGGTGACCGAAGGCATCCTTTTCATTAGCTACTACACCAAGGTCTAGGGAAGAGCACCACTCCATACCCTGGATTGCTCCACTTTACCCTTGATCCATACCTTATAATGCTAAGTGTTAAGCAAGGTAGCATCAAGTACCATTTTTGAGTCTTTGGTATGACTTGACTGGACATTGGCATAATGGTTACAGTGTTTGCCAATGGCCTGGGAGAACTGGGTTCAGTCCCATATCAAGTCATACCAAAGACTCAAAAAATGGTACTTGATGCCTCCGTGCTTAACATTCAGCATTATATACGGATTAAAGGTGAAGTGGGTCAATCCTGGGAAAGGAGTAGCGCCCTCCCCTACACCTTGGTGTAGTAGCTATCGAAAAGGGAGCCTTTGGGTCACCCTCAACTACGGTTGCCAACTTTATTCTATTCATTAGTATTGCTGGATATATTCTCTAATGGAAGGGTCACATGAAATTCTTCAAGACAAGTTTGTCGGAAGTTTTTATTTGTGACTATGGTGCATATTCTATGTGCTATGGTGGAAGGGATGGATTTTTATGCGGTTTTTTGGAATGATGATATTTGAAATGGAGGTATTGTTGGGTGTCTGTGGGTTTGTGGTTAATATCTGTGATGATTTAGCCATTTTGGTTTTTAATAAGAATGTCTAAAAATGCTAGTTCTTTAAAGTTGTGTTCTATGGTGAATTTCATTTTAGGGTGTAGGTTTTGAAATAAGTTATGTAAAACATTAATTCTGCCCCATGAACACATCCATAATGCGAAACAGTGATCCAAGTACCTTTTCCATGATCTAATAAATTTTGTTTTTGTACTGTTGTTGTATTTTTTCCCAATGCCTTGATATAGATTTTCTTTTAAGTATGCTAATATTAGAGTGGTATACATTGGTACCATTTTAGTTCCTATTGCTGTTCCTTGGGTTTGGATGTAATTTTTGTTGTCAAATTGGAAAGAGTTATTGTTTAGGATTAGTTCTATACCATCATTTTTTGTTAAATCTTGGAGTCATATACATTCTCACATGCATGAAACTCAACTTATGCCATTGAAAAACATATACGTAAGTATAGGTATGCATTCATGTGAAACTGTGTATACAGAGAGAAAGAGAGAGAAAGGAAAAAACAACAAGCCTGAAAATATATGTTTACAGGTGTTTGAGCATAAATGTATGTGTATATATGCAAATGCATACTTGTGTATACATTTCAAAAAAACATCAGCAGAGCGTAGAGATCTTCATGGACAATTATCTCCAATAGGTCATTCACTGACACAAATCCTGGAATTAAAAAGAATCATACACCTATCAAAACAATCTTAGCATAGTGGTTAAAGTCATATGATAGGAAAATGGTGACCTGAATTCAAAACCTGGACAAAGCTGTTTGTATATCAATTCATGCACATGCTCTTGTAAGTTGTAGTGCAAACTGTCAAACCAGCTTAAATTCACTTAAAAATTGACCTTGAGTCACATCCTGCCCATAGAGGAGGGGTTGGGTAAATACATACTGGTATCATGTAACCCAGTACAATCTGTTGTTTGAAGAGGAGATGGGAACTGACAAGTAACTCCCTCATTGCACTGAGGTGCCATAAAGGGGAATTATATGACATGAAAAATTTTATGGGATTATAACAGATTTCAATTTTCATTTTTTATTTTATTCCTTTTCTTTTATTTTCTGCTGTCTTTTTTCTTTTCTTCTCCATATGTTTTATCTACATTTTATGTTCTTTTATTTTGCTTATTTTTATTTAACTTAGATTTTTACGAAATATTTCTAATTTAATTTTGTATTTAATTTATTTTGCTTTTACTTTTTTTTTTCTCCATATTTTAGGATTGTTAATTTGTCTTTTTGTGATATCTTTTAAAATTATTGGAAGACTTCAATCTCTGTAATCCAGTTCCAATGTATTTTTGAATTCTTTGGCTCTGAATTGAAAGTAAAATGAAAGAATAAATAATAATAAAAGAGAAAATCTATGACCAACAAAGAATCTGAATTCTAACAAGTCTTAATAATACAAAGGTTTTGCCTGGAGATATCCAAAATATGCTCTTCAGCCGTCATCTAGAAACTACTTAATATCTTTGGGTGTCTTGTAACTTCCTGAAGAAAATTAAGGAAGAAAGGAGCACAATATTTATGCATCCGATCTGCTTCCATTTAACAATGATTCCAAATGAGAAACTTGGTCCAGTTCCATGAGAAATCACAATATAACTAAGGCAGAATACAGATAATTCCAAATTTCACTCTTCTTGAATGATAAAGATGAGGTTTCTTTGATTGGTATATTGTAGACGATTCGCAATTCAAGATTGAAATTGACCACTTGTATACTTGGTTTTGGGATATTTTAACTAAGCTGTTTGATTCAGTATTCTACCTTTTAAATACAATTGACATTTCTTGTGAGTAGCTAACAAGCTCCTTGTTTGTAAAAGTGTACAGTTACTTGGAAATTTAAAAGTTTTGAACAAGTTCTTGATTGATCATAACTAGAAGAATAATTATTATAATAATTATTAATATTAAAAATATTGTTCACACAACTGACCCCTACCCCAAATCCTTCTGTGAACTAGGAATGCTCTGAAAGTAATGCTTCTTACTTATTTCCATAGAAACTACAACAAATACAGGGAGCCTAATAACACCCTTGGATAAAGCAAGTTTTCAGCCACAAACTTTCATGCTTTAAACACCTGATATAATGAAATAGAATTTTAAAGACTTTAAACTAAATTTTTTGTTTTATGCAAATAAAAAAATAAAGTCATTAATTACCAAAGGATTCCTTAACTGCAACAGGTTGGATGAGAATAATGGTGAAACTTATCTCATTTGTTGGAAAATAACACAAAGAGATCCTGATGAGCCAATATCAACTACATCAGGTGCTTGTGGTGTAATGGTTATTTTTATAGAGACAGGGCAACTTAATTTCTAATCCTGGACAAGGCTGTTTGCATTTCACATAAACTCTCGAGAAAGGTATGTCTCCAACTATTCTTTTCCCCAGGTATAGGTAAATAGAAGGGCAGATTAGGCTCTTTAACTTTGGTATGGTAATTTATACTAGGAGAAGGAAAGCTCTGAATATAAAACTATTAAATTCCACTTAAAACTAGATGTGTCACATCCTGCTCATAGGAAGGGGTTGGGTAAATACATTATATTTTTTTGTACATGTACTGTTACATGAGGATGTGAAAATAGAGAGAAGCTTTGTTTTGGATGGCATTTGTCAATTGTAAAGACAATACCATGCACTCTTTCTTTATGTTTATAAACCACAAGAAACAATTATTATCCTCAGAGTCATCTTTCTTTAGTGTTCGCCAATGGCCCAGGAGAACTGTGTTCAATCCCAGGTTGAGTCATACCAAAGACTCAAAAAATGGTACTTGATGCTACCTTGTTTAACACACAGCATTATAAGGTACGGATCAAGGGTAAAGGGGAACAATCCAAGGAAAGGAGTGACACCCTCCCCTACACTTTGGTGTAGTAGTTATCAAAAAGGGAGACTTGTGGTCACCCTTGACTACAGTTACCAACTTTACTTTTCTCGGCTTATCAAAGATATTTTCCTTTTTTTAATCAACTCAGAATTCATGGCAACTTCTCAAGAGTTCCTGTATCTTTTTTTCCAATATATTGAGCTTCTTTTAATGATCCTTGCTCTTTAGAATGCTTTCTTGTATGAACCATACTAATAAGGCTAAGAATATGCAAAAGAGTTAGAATCCCCCACCACCACTACCACCAAAAAATAGTACCTTGTATGTGATACTAAATTGTATCTAATGGTAAAGCTCCAGTTCAGGAAATCTGAGAAGTGTAGAGTACCCCTTCATTGCCATTATTCCCAGGTCCACTGCCCTTATCCTCCCAGCTATGGGTTAAATAGCATCACTGCTGTTCTACTAGAAGGATGGCTTTGGCAATAAATAACCCACTAAGGTTGATATGCCATTAAACAAAGAAACCAACCAACCAGGTCCACGGACCTTTTTAGGGTCTCATCTATGGGTCAAATATATCTATTTAAAAATTAGTTGTATTCAATAGGGTCTTATATTGAAAAATACCCTTAAGAAACATCTGCACAAAAGATGTAACTATGAATATACAATGAATATGATTCCCGAACCTAAATAACTCTTGATTAGTGGACAAATCATTAAAACCAATCAATCAATCAATAAGTCAATACTGGTCATCAGATTCTCCACTATTTTATATTTTAAAGCATCATAATTGGTTGTCCATTTGTGGGCTTTATTTCAAGGGACAAGTCACCTGCCTTTAAATGCTTAAATTAATTTTGGGCAATACAATGAGATATTGTGAAAGATACTTTTGTTATTAAACAAAGAATTTTGATCTGTTTTTCAATCCTTCATTCGTGATCAAAGATGAGATTTTAGTAAATCTATTGTCATATACAAGTTTGGAAGTAAAGAGAAACTTGGATCTGAGTTGCATTTATTGATTGTAAAGACTATACAATGCACTCTTTCTTTGGGTTATTAAAAAATATGATCATCCTCAGGTTCATGTTATTTTTTCCAGATATTTTATAAATATCTATTTATTTTATCATCTGTTTTGGACAAGGTCCTTTGGTCATACTGTCTTACAGAGAAGCCACCTCCATGTGTGTGTGTCTATATATGTGGTGCTTTCAATAGGTTTCCAGACTTTTTTTGTACAGGCATTTAAAATTGTTGCAGACTATTGAAAATTCACTATGTTATTGCTATACATCTTATGAGATGACTGACCAATTTTTATGATTTCAGCTTCAAATGAACACCTACAGCAATAATTGGAATACACCCTACTAAAGCCTGATTGTCACAGCTGGTGAATTTCAAAAATGCAATCTGGACATTATCACTCTTTAGAAGAACAATATGCAATAAAATTCTGTTTTAAAATTGGAAAAAATACCACAGAAATGTATGGAATGTGTCCGACTGCTTTTCGACCATCTTGTACGAATCGAGCATCAGTTTTTGAGTGGCATAAAAGATTCAAGGAAGGCAGGGAGTCTGTGAGGGATGATGAGAGGTGTGGAAGGAGTAAGGAAGTCAATACACCACAGTTGACTGGCCAAACGATTAGGGTTAGGGTTACTATGTTGAGGTTTTAAGGGAGTTCAGAAAGAGATTCCTAGGGAAGGGGCCAGTACTCTTCAAATTAGGTCAGTGGCATTTCCACGAGGACAATGCACCAGTCCACAACTTCATCCTGGTCACAGACTATATGACCAAGATGGGTATCAAGACAGTTCCTCAGCCTCCCTATAGTTGAGACCTTGCTTCCTGTGACTTTTGGTTATTCCCTAAGCTCAGAAACTGTCATTATGAAACAATTGAGGAGATGAAAGAGCCTGTGATGAAAGTCATTGACACGCTCACACAAGAGGACTTCCATGGGGCCTTCCAGAAGTTGTTGGAACGGTGCAACAAGTGCATTGCAGTCGGAGGAGATTACTTTGAAGGGGACTAGAGTTTCATGCGTGTACTATCAATAAAAATGCCCATACAAAAAATGTCTGGAAACTTATTTAATGATCCTCGTATAAACAATCACTGATGAATCAAGAATCTGCATTGACTAGGGTGATGATGATAGAACTTTTTTCTGATGATGTTTAAAGGAAACACATAAAGATGAATGTATAATTTATGAAGTCAGAATGTTCAGCTATTAAAGAAAAAATGTTTTGCATCTTATCTGTTATTAGTTTATTTACTGCTAAATAAGTGAAATTCCTCTAAACATCCTATTTCCATAAAGTTAACCAAAGGTAGTATAAGCATGTACTTATTTTGAGAATGTTACATTGTATTTTTTAAAAATTTCTTTTTCTCATTCTTCTTTGTTTTCTTCAGTTTCTTTCTGAAATATGAATTGCCTTTTGGTTTGCTGTCTATCGAGTATATATGCATATATATAAAATGATGTTTGCCAGTATATATAGTATATACATACACAATTCCAGTTTATGTAACTTATTCTGAGTGACAAAATTCTTTAACCACTATCTGGCTTTCTCTTTGAGTTCTCTGAAAAATACCAGCGCAAATATTCAACAGCTGACATCAGGGAATTTGTAAATAATCTTATTACTTTTATTGTATGCAGCTAGTGTATGTCTAACATTTAAACAAATAATGGTTTGTTTATTTTCATAACATACTTCGAGCAGCTGATATAATGGGATGGAATATTGAAAAGGATTCATACCAATTAAACAAACTTTGTCATTAACTACCAAAGAATTCCTTAACAGCGATGAGTTGGTAGGTAGTAATGCTAATATTAAAATCATTTGATCTCATCTCATTCATTGGAAAATATCAGAAGGGATCCTCATGAAACTGAGAATAGATTTTTTTTTTTTTTTTGCAAATGTATTGTCATATACAAATATGGAAGGAAAGAGAAACTTTGCTCTAGGTTGTATTTGTCAATTGTAAAGACTATACAATGCATAATTTCTTTGTGTTTATAAACCACGAAAAATATCTCATTATTCTCAAGCAGTTTTTTCAATATTTTTGTTTTATGAACATCTATTTACATTATTCTTAGTTTTGACAAAGCCCTTTGGTCATGTCATCTTATTGAGAAGCCACACCCTTTTATATATATATATATATATATATATATATATATATATATATATATAATGTATGAAGGTTCAATACTAAAAAATAGAGAAATATAAAATACTAAGAAAAATATAAGCAATCACTTAAAATAGTATGGTTACACAAACTTCATGCCAAAAGCAGTTTTCATGATTTTATACTTTTCTACTTTTAAGTATTGAAGCTGAAGATCAATTTCAGCATGAAACTCAAGTCACTATACAATTTTAAGTGATTGCTTATTTATTTCTTAATATATATATTTATAATGAAAATAGTTCTTACATGGCCATGAACAAGTCTACCTAGGTTTCATTTAACAGCTCTTCAGGATTGGCTCAGCGAAGTGGGTTAGGATAAAATACATTTTATTGGTTAAAAGACTCCTCACCTATACAAAAATTAGCAAATTTAAATTTTCAAAAAATCTTTGAGAAACCTTTATTTGAGAAATCTAAAAAAAGAAAAAAAAAATTTTTTTTTTCTTTCTTTCCTTTCCCTTCCTTCACTTTTTCTCTTCATTTTCTTTTCCAGAGCAATCCTGAAAAGCTGTTCAGTAAAACTTAAGTAGACTAGCTCATGGCTATGTAGGAATCATTTTCATAATATTAGCTCTATCTCAGATATTGAGCACTTTATTACATTTTAGCTCAGGTAATTCTATCCGTGACATATGTGTTGCTTGATTATTTTCAAGTAGCAAGTATGTTTTTCGTATTTTCTTTTTTTACAAAATTTTTTCCTCAGATATCAGTTTGTAGAATTTGCAAATTGTACAATCAGGTTTTTTTTTTTACCCCAACAGAATTATAGATTAGATATAAAATTAAAATAGACAGCTCTAGTTACTATTGAGCATTTTATGTTTAAATACGTGATGGAACAAATACATATTCCTTATTCATTTAAAAACATTCCATTGCCTGACAAACATCAGTATAAATTGGAATTAATGAATAAAATAGAATCTTTTATCGCTAACATACGGTGGAAAGCATACTTTTTTCTTACAAACAATTCCCAGGATAAATCTCAAGATATAAATGAAAATTATAGTTTTAAAACTAATAAACACCCCAGCCCCAGGTAAAAGAATTAGATAGCTTTGAGGTTGAATTAATAGGTCTAGTTAGGTCAATAAAATATAGAAGAATTAGTAATAATATACAGCAACAAATAAAGAATGAGCTTATAAAACTCGAAAATAGCAATAAAATCATAGTCAAAGCTGATAAATCAAGTAACATATACAAAATAAGCCCTAATAAATACAAACAAATATTACATAAAGAAGTCATTAAATATCATCAGAAAAAAAGCTCCAGTAGATTTAGAAAGTGAGTTAAATAAAGAAGCAGAAATATTGGCAAGCAAATTGAAGGTGCAAGGTAGAATAGAAAAATATAATATAAAAAGGTGTTTATCTCTCTTGACCAGCTCATTGGCCTAGAGGGTCGCCAATGGTCCAGGAGACCTGGGTTCAATCCTAGGTCATGTCATACCAAAGACTTTAAAAATGGTACTTGATACCCCCTTGCTTAACACTCAGCAATATAAGGTATGTATCAAGGGTAAAGTGGAGCAATCCAGAGAAAGGAGTTGTGCCCTCCCCTACACCTTGGTGTAGTAGCTGTTGAAAAGGGAGCCTTCTGATTGTCCTTGATTACAGTCGCCAACTTTACTTTTACTTACTTATCACTCTTAAAGACCATAAACGTGCCTTCCAGAGTAACCCAACTTGTCGATTATTCAATCCCTCTAAATCACAAATGGGTAAAATAAGTAAAATTATTTTGCAGGACATTTGTGCTACATTGAGAATAGCTTTAAATATAAATCAATAGTATAGCACTGAAGATTGTATTAAATGGTTTAACTACCCCGATAAAAATGATGAATGTTCTTAAATATGATATAAGGGAATTTTACTCATCGATTATGGAAAAAACAGTAAATGAAGCATTAAAATTAGCTTAAGAATATACTAGAATACACAAGGAGAAAATGAATATAAATAAACACTGTTGCAAATCCCTACTCTACCATAATGAAGAATTGTGGATTAAAAAAGGGGTTAGCGGAAATTTCGATAATCCACTGAGTTCATATGATTTAGCTGAAATATCAGAATTGGTCAGGTGCTTGTTGCTATGTAAACTTTATGATATAATCAACCCCAGCTGCAATGGACAGAGATGACGGACTGATTATGATTGATTACTACACACAGAAAAGCAGATATTATTAGGAAAAAACTACATGCATTATTTAACAAATTCAAATTCAAGTTAGACATCCAAACTAATTTGAAGATTATTTAGATGTTACATTTAATTTGTATGATGGGACGGTGTCCCCTTATAGAAAAAAAATTATCAATGTCTATGCTACATAAATGTATGATCTAATCACCCTAAGAAAGTCTTTGAACAAATACCTAATAGCATTATAATAAGGTTATCAACATTCATCAAATGAGGATATTTTTAATCAAAATAAACAGGATTATGAAATATCCCTAAAAAATAGCAGATATAAAAAAAAAACTTATTTATAAAAGTAGAGGAGACAATACACACATACAGAATAGGACTAATAATAGGAAAAGGAAAATGTTATGGTTCACACCTTCAGATAACATGGCTCTAGCCACAATAATAGGAGGAAATTTTATTTTAAATATACAGAAAAAATTTTCCTAAGACGAGTAATTTATCAAAAATATTTAATCAAAACACTGTGAAATTAAGTTACACCACTGTATGCCTAACATTTCAACATTAATTAGTAGAGGCAACTCTAAAAAGCTTAAGAGAAATAAAAATACTGAACCCCCAAATTGTAACTGTATAAAGAACGAAAACTGACCCCCTCAAGAGAAGATGTCAAATAGAGTGTGTAGTGTATGAAGTTGAAGTATTCATCCTGAACAGTAACAGCAATAATAGGAATGATAAAAAAAAGTGTATGTGGGTTCAACGTAAGGTCCTTTCAAACAAAGATATTACAATCATAAAAGTAGCTTCACACATGAAATATATAGACATAAAACTAGTTTGTCCAATTACGTATATGAAGTCAAAAACAAATTTGGTATAGATCCTATATCAAAATTGTGAAAAGATGTAGTGAATATAAGATGGGGGATAGATATTATAAACTCTATATGGAGGAAAAATTAACCATATATAACCATAAATTAACCATATAATAGACCAAAGGAATTGCTTAACCAAAGGTCTGAAGTATTTGATATTTGCGGACATAGGAAAAGTTGGTTAATTAGTGGATAAAAGGATTGATAAAAAGAGTTTAATGTGGAAAAAATGGAGAAAAAGAAAAGGAATAGAAAAGGGAAAGGAAAGAAAGAAAAAAGAAATTTTTTTTTGTTTTTGTTTCTTGAATAAAGGTTTCTCAAATAAAGATTTAAAGAATTTGCAAATTCTACAATCAGGTTTTTTTCACACCAACAGAATTATAGATTAGATATGAAAATTAATATATATATATATATATGCTACCCTGTCAGCAGGGCTAAGAATATTCCAACCATATTCCCTGCAAAAAAAAGTGTTGTCTTAGGTATGAAACTAAACTGCATCTGGTGGTGGAGCTCTGAAGAATGTGGGGTAGCTTTTTGTTGTTATTACTCTCAGGTCCACTTTGACCCAAAATAGTAGTACCTGTTGTCTATTAACCACAAAAATTTATGACCATCTTTTCATTTTTCACTAATGTTTTATGTTATAAATATCTTTATTAACCTCAATTTTAACAAGGCCTTTAGGTCATATTTTCTTAAGAAGCCACACGCATATACACATTAAATCTCTGAATGATAACAATCTTCTCTGAGTAGAATATTTCCTTTTATTCACTATGATAAAAAAATTTAAAAAGTTACAGTATCAATATGAAAAACCCATTAAGGCAGATGGATCACAAGAAGACTTAACAAAAAATGAAACTACTGAACACTTACACTTTCATTATTCATTAGCAATAAAAATAAAAATATTGAATGTTAAAAAATTAATTGTTTAAAAATTAATCAACTTTTGTTTTTCTTATTTAATGAGATTTTCAAAAGAAAAAAGAATTATTTTCAATTCTGAAAATACTTTTTAACCAACAATCAATGAAATGATATGCCATTCCAAAAACTTTTAATTTTTTATACACATAGAAATGCTAGTCTCCTAAGAATTTTTAAATATATCTGTCTGAAAATAAATGCTTCCTGATGATGGCCAAAGGTTGAAATTGGTTAGGATTAACAAAAAATGTATAAAATTTATTTCCCAATATTTATGCCTTCACTCTTTCTCACCATCTGTGCCTATTGATCAGCATTCTTGATAAGTCCTCAGACAGCACCCTGTGTCCACACAGAATGGATAAATGTAAGTTATTGCTGGTCAGTTAACACTGGTGTGTGTGTCTCTGTATGTGTATATATAGTGTTAAATCTGACCTGGTGAGAGGTTGGATATATATATATATATATATATATATCCATGGAGGGGCCCATGGTGTAATGGTTATCATTGTAGGTAAAGAACACAAGTTCAAGTCCCAGACAAGGCTGATTGTATTTCACATCGCACTAATACTCTTGAGAAAGGTAAGAATCCAAATATTCTTCCTCCAATTATGACTAAATAGTAGGGCAGACTAGAATCTTTAATCTTGGTTAGATAACCAGTCTAGGAGAAGGAAAACTCTGAATTCAAACCTGTTAAACTCTGCTTAAAAATTGACCCTGTGTCATATCTTGCCCTTGTGAAGGAGTTGGTAAAGATATATATGTGTGTTTGTGTGCATTTTTTTAAATTCATTAAAATATTTCAATGAATACATCTTCTATATGTCTTCTGTGAAGTTCTGTGACAAGGTCCTTCTGAGATTTCATGTTTTCCAATATCATTTTTCCTCAGTGAACCCTGCCACCACAGATTTAGCAGTGGCCTGCATCCTGGTAGTCGTAGACTTCTATAATCCCTCCATATTGATATAACTAATCTTCAATACTCACAGCTAAACAGACAATAGGCATCATCCCATAGTGTTCCTCTTACCAATATACTGAGACAAATATGCACGCATTTAATATTATTGCATTATGAAAAAAGTCTGGATACAAAGTAAGACATCAACAGTTTTGTCTAAGATTTAAACTCAGCTCATCAACTCTATTTCCTACAAGGATAACCCTGACACTAAATGGACCTTTCTCTCTTGCTACACACATGCACATTGCTAAAAAAAAATTACAGTTCTGTAGCTAACAAATCCTTCATCTGAAGATGACTCCAGAGTCAAGCTTGGTCTCAGAATCAAAGCATCATTATTACTAACCCTGAGTAACTATACAGCATCTTAAAATACCATCAGATTTTGTTGGTTTTCCATTACATTGTGCGAATACCAGATCAAGTATCTTCATATAATCCTTATATATATAAAGTTTAAACAAGTTTGTTTAAAGATTTCAGAATTTTCTTTTTTATGATCTCTTGTGTCTAATTATATCAGCATAAATATGAGAATTTCAATTTATTAAATTTTAAAATAAAGAGCATTTTATCTCAGAATATTATTTATTGTTTAAATTCATGCAGTTATTGTGAATGCATTTTAATGTTCAAAGAATTTGACCACAAATAGAATTGTCTTAGTACTTACTTCTACCTCCTTTGAAGTTGTTCCTTTGACTTACAGGAACAGAAGTGTTCATGCCTTTCCCAAAAGAATTTGCATGAAATAATATCCAAACACTTTCTCATCATAGCATCCAGTAAGGCTAAAAAAATGTCAGCCTTATTCACTTAATCTATTTTGGGTTGAATGGAAATTAAATTTGGTTACAAGGAGAGCATCAAGTAAAAAGTTTAAGAAGCCCTCGTCTAACACTTTCCTTCCTTCATAAAGTTAATTTATAACAACAAATTATCATTCAAATTGGGGAATTCAAAAAATCTGATTTAAATCAAATTAAGTTATCATTTTCTTATTACTTTTCCTGAATTTTCTCTTTTTTTCCCTTCTCTTTCTTTCTATTTTCAGAGAATAAACTTTCATTTCAACAAATGGCTCTTGCTACTGGGCAATTTTCTTGATCTTTGCATTTGATCTTTGTATTAAAGATGGGCAATTTTCTTGAGCTTTGCTTTAAGTAAAAAATAAAACTATTCTTGATTCACCTGAATACAACATCAAAAAAAAAAGATCTAGCATAAAATAATCCAACAAAGGTGGACATGCAAGTTTTAAAAAAATGAATACAACACCAGTTTGCCTTTCCAGCTAAAACCATGTTAACTGTTCACTGTCTTAACTTTATGGTCTGATCATTTAATTAAAAAAATAAGTTCACATTGTTTAATTAATGGTTTCTTTCAAAGAAAATGTCAACTTGGCTCTGGAACATAAACAGAAAAAATATGAAGATCTAAAAGGATGACAAGAGACATTGCTGGATAATGAATACACACTTCTTTCTCTTTTTGTCCAATAGGATAGACATGGGCAGATAGAGATAAATCATGTGATTTATGGCAGTTATAGAAAGAAATCACGTAGGCGGTGCCCTTGGTGTAATGGTTATCATCGTAGGAAATGGACACGGCAATACGAGTTCAAATCCTGGACGAGTCTGATTGCATTTCACATAGCACTAATACCCTTAGGAAAGGTATGAATTCAATTATTCTCCCTCCAGCTATGGGTAAATAGTAGGGCAGACTGGGGTCTTCAGCCTTGGTGAGGCAACTAGTCTAGGAGAAGGAAAACTCTGAATTCAAACCTGTTAAACTCCACTTAGAAATTGACCTAGTGTCATATCCTGCCCGAGCAGCGGGGTTGGTAAATAGGATAAATCATGTGAATTGCAGATTTTACAAGCCCATGAACATATTTCATGCTTTGAATTAATATTTTCTTATAATTCAGTAATATTTCTTTGAAATTTGAGTTATACACCCTTGTTAATTTCTCACTGTCAATCCGATATTTTCTATCCATCTCCTTCAGATTCTTTTCTAGATTGAAAGTTTTTTTTTTAGTTGGGTGGGGCTTTGGGATTTTTTGTTTTTTAAAACCTCTTTCCTCAGACATTGGATGAGAAGAACAGCTCAATGAATGCTGTGAGTGAATTTTATAGCATGTATCACAGACACAAACATTACATTGCTTACCACATGTCTCTTGGACTTTCTTCTGGATGACACATGTCTTGTTATATTTTGACCTTCGACCCGGCCCAAAAATACTATTCCAAGGTAATACACCGGAAGGAAGTGACACATTCCAACGGCCAGTAATCGAAAGAGATTGCGTGGGCAGATTAAGGCTTATGAGATGGGACAAGGTGAAGGTCTCATTGTGCCATTACAGTCATGCACCGGAAGAGAGTAACCTCTGAACTGCATGACAGTTATTTCCGCTTGATGACGATTAAACATTCGATTTCAAAGATCCAGTAGGCGATCGTGTGGGTGTTGAGTTATTATTTAACTCAGTTGAGTTTGGGTCCCCGATGCAGTTGCCAGCAGACTCCCAGAGGGTTAGAGACGAGATGTGGTAGGGAAGGCCACACCCGACCAAGGGGGACCTCGGAAACCCCCGATGCAGTTGCCGGCAGACTTCCAGACAGTAGAGACCAGATGTGGTAGGGAAGGCCACACACGACCGAGGGGGCACTCGGAAAACCCCCGATGCAGTTGCCAGTAGAATTCTAGACAGTAGAGACCAGATGTGGTAAGGAAGGCCACACCCGACCGAGGGGGCACTCAGAAAACCCCCGATGCAGTTGCCAGTAGAATTCCAGACAGCTAGAGACCAGATGTGGTAGGGAAGACCACACCCGACCAATGGGGCCCTCGGAAAAGCCCCAATAGAGTGGACCCCAAGACCTCTGGTTGAGCATCTAAGAGAACAAGAAAGACACAACGTGACGGTCATAACAGTGGGGTGAAAATATGAAGTTTATGTTCGGTCTCCAGCATCCTCTCACATGCAACCCTTCAACAACCCTTTCGGACCCTTGCAATAAAGTGAGAGGTGAATATTTTTCTAAAGAAGTCTTCTTGCGTCTTCCTTCCTGCATCTTAATTGTTACTGCGTCGTTTATTACTGCGTCTGTTATCATTGCGTCAGTATGTATCCAGTATATATATGTATGCAACAGTCTGCTATTATCACTTTTCTCACTTTGTCCTTTTCAATTCCATCCGGTACTTTCCCAATTCTCTGCACAGCCATTACTAACACCACTTGCTTTGTCTGACTGCAACTGACCTGTCTCAAGCAATACCACATATTTCCATAGCTTGTCACTGAGTGGTTCAACTGACTGATCAACCTATCAACATGGGTGACTGATCATATAAACAGACAGGTTTCCTCTTGCCAACCTCTTTTTTTGTCCCTTCCAGTTTAACAAAAGGTAAGCCATTTGTATTTTTTCTGCAGCAAAGCCAAGCTACATGTATTCTTTTTTGTCATCTTGGCAACATGTCAATACACATTCAATTCTCTTGTGGAATCAGCTCCAGTTGGTGCAATAAAGTTTCATGGATTGGTGGCACCAATTTCTTTTTACACTGTTGGCAAAATATCTGCTGACACATATGATAAAAATCAGAGTATATATTGTTTTTTTTATTTCAGCCATACAAAATTTATTTTAATTTTATGTGAACAATGAAAATAAAACACAAAATTCAATCAGGCCAGATTATTCAGTAAAGTATGAAATACTTGTTTTAATCAATAAGGTTTCACAGTTTCAACACTTTGCAATTGGCAAATCCCACAATGTTACTGGCTGTCATAATTATTCTCAGAATCTATCTCATCTGGTAAACTTGCAATTTTGGCACAAATGACTTTACAGTCTGAATAAGCTTGGGAACAAACCAAACCAAACCATGTTTCCTGAAAGAAAACTTTGTTGTATTGCAACCAGGTCTGCAAGTGCTTTAAATGGCTTCCGGGAGTTTCTGTATAGCAGGCTTAACATCTGTCATGATGGGTATAAATCAAAAATCTCAACTGGCTATTTTAACCTGTTCCATTCAATAGTTTTTAGTAAACATTTGACATTATGCAGTACATATTGGTCTACCAAACACACTTTGTTTAATTTTTAATGTAGTTAGTCTTGGGTATAGCCAGACAAAGCAATTTTTTTAAAAAACTTTGATTCAGTCTCAATGTATTTTTAACACACCTCATTCATATATATATATATATATATATATATATATATATATATATATGCACTATTTTCTCTTTTAAACATGTTTGATTCAATCTCAATACATTTTCAACACACCTCATATATATATATATATATATA
The DNA here is from genome assembly GCA_963585895.1 of Sepioteuthis lessoniana. NCBI lineage: Eukaryota > Metazoa > Mollusca > Cephalopoda > Myopsida > Loliginidae > Sepioteuthis > Sepioteuthis lessoniana. The sequence goes on from OY757917.1 coordinate 6,296,188, forward strand.
TATATATAGAGAGAGAGAGAGAGATCACTTTCTCTTTTAAATGTGTTTTATTAAATAGGACAAATACTTCATGTCTGCCTATTTTATCTTTGATCCATTCAAATCTTTGTATGAGTTACTTGACTTCTGGATGGAATGAATTTGGAAAGTGCTGTATTTTTTCCAATTACTTTCGGCCCCAGCTGAAGCCATTATCAGGGAAATGAATAATGAAATGACAAACTCAATGATGAGTCATATACATTCATATAAAGAGTTGGAGGAAGAACAAATTGGAAGGGAATTTACAGAAATAAAGAATTTCATTTTTAATAAAATATTTTCCTTTTGTAAATTCTCCTCCCACTTCTTGTAAGAGAAAGAATTGACTGGAAAAGTACCATATGCATTTTATAATGTCGCTGCTATATTCACATATATATATATATATATATAGAATAGTTATGATATTTGAAAATCCATCTAACATACTACACATATATATATATATATATATATGTATGATGTATGTGTACTTTTATTTGCAATCTTCTATGCATACATGTGAGATTAATGTATTCAAATTTATTATACATATATATGTCTGTATGTAAGTATGTATTTGTGGGCCATCACATTCATCAGTTTCATATATATGGAATAGTACTGATATTTGAACTTGCTTTTATCTACTGCTGAGTTATTGGAAGTGAAATTCTGTGTTTGTACTGCTAAGTGCTCTTTGCTTTCAAGAAGCATGAAAGAAAAAACAGGGAGTAAATAATGAAAGAGAGATGATGTCACTCTCTAAAGAGACAGATTCTTCCTATGCTTTACTAGTTTTAAAAATTGAATGAACTTGGTGATAGTAGGAGTAATACTTCAGCCTGTATACCCAAGATACCAAATGAGGAATCTGAATTTTCCTCCTTTTTAAAAAAATAAAACCAAAAAAGATTGTTTTTAGATATTAGAAGAGGATAAACTTAGACCAATAAAAAGAAACATAAAAAACTGAATTTTTTTTCATTTTTTTTTCTAATTCTCGTAGTTGCTGTAACTTTGAAACACTCAGAAAAATTCTTTAAATATGCAATTATCTTAATGTAGTTCATCTATGTTCACAGAACTAAAAATCTGCTGACTGTATCTCCAGAGAAGAGTAAAAACCTCCCCACCATTGAAAAAAATGCGTGTTGGGTTATAATACTAAAGTGCATTTGGTGGTGAGGCTGCTATTTTGGAGCTCTGAGGAGAGTGGAGTACACCTTTATTACCATTACTCTTATATCCACTCTAACCAGAACTATAAGTCAAATAAATCTGTTAGAAAAATACTAGTATTGGACAGGAATACTTGAAACCATATAATGCTGTATAGATTTTTAGTATTAGATAGAAATATTTGAAACTGTTCAAATTTTGGCATTAAGTAAACCATAAGGTGTTGATATGCCATTAAACAAACCAAACCAAATCTATTTATCAGTCTATTGAATTATACATTATTAGTTAAAGTTATTAGACTTTTAGAATGGTACTTGATGCTGCCATGCTTAACACTCAGCAATATAAGGTATGTATCAAGGTGCAGTGAAAGAATCAAGAGAAAGGAGTAGCACCCTCCTCAACACCTCGGTGTAGTAGCTATTGAAAAGGTCGCCCTCGATTAAGGTATGTGGTTTTATGCTTTTGTTTTCATTATAATTGTAACAAAACAGTTTGTTCTTAATTTCTCATTTTTTTCTTTTAATAGCTTTCTTATAAAAGTTATGCACAAAACTACTGGACTGAGTCATAAATAATTTCAGTTCTTTAAAAGCGAATTGTAACTGGCCATTTTAAACATTGGAAGTTTGAAATGGCCAGTTACAATTCGCTTTTAAAGAACTGGGAATTACTTGATTAAAGAATGCCTTTATCAGTCATTCTTAATTTCAGTAGTGTAAGATTGTGCTTCATAATTTAATCTAGGATCTCACATCCCTAAAATGGAGGAAATGAAAGGGCATATTCAATATATAATATTGTGGAAGTTTAAGAATAACAAAAATACCACAGATACGGTTAGGAAAATTTGTATTGTTTATGACTAAGGTGTCATTACTAACTGCCAAGTTGGAAACTGGTTTTCAAAGTTTTGTTCTAGGGATACATTATTGAAAGATGAACCCAGACCAGGATGCTCATCATCCCAATTCACAATTTTTCACCACTTTTAAAAGATAGGAAAAGTGAGAAAACTGGGTATTTCACTTCCTTAGGCTTATAGGAAAAGGAAGATCACATATCCATTGTGAAAGTCTTCTTTCAAGGCAGAGAAATTACCTGTTTCTCAAAAACTTCATTACTGGTGACAAAAAAATGGATCTTTTATGACAAAATTCACTGTAAAAGGCAGTGGATTGACAAGGATCTCCATAGCCTACTCCAAAAGCAGAGCTTCATGGAAGAAAAGTTATGCTGTGTGTGAGGTGGGATCACCACAGAATAATATATTTTGAGTTTTTAAACTCTGATCAGACACTCAATGCAGACTAATACACTCAACAGCTGCAATGTGTACATGAAAATCTTCTAAGAGAACAGCCCCACACACATTAAGAGAAGAAATATTATGCTTCTTCATGATAATGCAAAGCCATATTCAGCAAGAATCACGTAGGAATAAATATTGAATTTAGGCTAGTCTGTTGAAACCCATCCACCATATTCACCAGATTTTGCACCAAGTGATTTCCATCTTTTTCATTCTATTCAAAATTCCCTGAATGACAAATGATTTTCTCAAAAGTTCAGGTGAAAATGTTTGTCGAAAACTTCCTGAGTTGAAAACCAGCTAAATTTTTACTTGAAAGGAATCAATAAGCTATCAGATAAATTGTAAGATGTGATTCAAAATAATGTCAAATATATTGTTGATTGAAATTAATTCATTTGTAAATTAATTACAAATAAATTATATTTTACATAAATGGAAATTATACATGACTTAACCCAATATTACTTAAATACATAGATTCAAAAATAAAACAATAAGATTACAAGTGAATAACACAGGACAGTTATTTATTAAAATGTGCATTTTAAAATCATAATGTAAATTAGATATCCCATGATTGTGAGAAAGGTATGAAAACCCCTTCTCTCCCCCAGTTAAGGGTTAAATAGTACCACAACTATTCTACTAGGATGGCTTTGACATTAAATAACTAAAAAGGTTGATATGCTGTTAAACAAAGAAGTCAAATTATAATTGTGATAAACACTCTTTGTTAGTATATAAAATACCCATTACATGTTAATAATGCATATTAATGGTTTAACCTGACATCGGTTGTTTTGAGGTTAGTGTGGATGCAGAAATATGCAGAGAAATATGCATTTGTATTAATATGAATCATCACTTTTGTTTATTCTTTGTTAACTAGATTTCAAGGGAGGAAAGAAATTGATATATGAGGATCATTAAATAATTTTCCGGACTTTATTCGTATGGGCACTTTTATTGACAGTACACACATGAAACTCTAGTCCCCTTCGAAGTAATCTCCTTCAGCTGCAATGCACTTGTTGTACTGTTCTATCAACTTCTGCAAGGCCCTATGGAAGTCCTCTTGTGTGAGCATGTCAATAACCTTCGTCACAGCCTCTTTCATCTCCTCAATTGTCTCATAATGACAGCCTCTGAGCTTAGGGAATAACTAAAAATCACAGGGACCAATGTCTGGTCTATAGGGAGGCTGAGTAACTGTGTTGATGCCCATCTTGGTCTAATAGTCTGTGACAAGGATGGAGTTGTGGACTGGTGCATTGTCCTGGTGGAAATGCCACTGACTCGATTTGAAAAATGCTGGCCTCTTCTCAAGGAATCTCTTCCTGAACTCCCTTAAAACCTCAACATAGTAACCCTAACCTTTTGGCCAATCAACTGTGGTGTATTGACTTCCTTACTCCTCCCACACCTCTCATCATCCCTCACAGACTCCGTGCCTTCCTTGAATCTCTTATGCCACTCAAAAACTGATGCTCAATTCATGCAAGATGGTCAAAAAGCAGTCTGAAGCATTCCATACGTTTCTGTGGCATTTTTTCCAAGTTTAAAACACAATTTTATTGCATATCATTCTTCTAAAGTGTCCTCACATCCAGATTGCATTTTTGAAATTCACCATCTGTGAAAATCAGGCTTTAGTAGGGTGTATTCCAATTGCTGCTGTAGCTGTTGATTTGAAGCTGAAATCATAAAAATTGGTCAGTCATTTCATAAGATGTATAGCAATGATATATTGAATTTTCAAGAGTCTACAGCAATTTTAAATGCCTGTACAAAAAAGTCTGGAAACCTATTGAATGCACCACGTATTAAGCTCAGTTAAACCTAATTCTCTCCCATATACACACACTGATATCTTTACTACATAGATCAGCATACAAACAGAAAATTAATTCTTAGCACACCAACTCTCTCAACTTTGTTTTGACACCCACTCTCCACCATGCTTTCACTTTTGCTGAAATACTTCAGTTATACTGGAATTGTATCTTAATTTATTTTTATTTCATAAAACTACATTTTTAAAAAATTGATGAAAATATTTTCAAGGGCTAGCTATATTTTTGAAAATTTGAATCATTATTTTTGTTGAATTGTTGTTAAGTTGTTTCTAATCATTTGAGTTGTGATGAAGGAGTAAATAACATAGTAGAAATTTATTTTCATGCTGACATTTTGAATTTTTTAAAAATTTCAATTAAATAATTTTGTTGGTTTGAAAATGTGTTGATAGGCATTTTCTCTTTGTTATGACTGATTATTATGGGTCAATAAATAAATAACTCAACACGGAGATATGAGGTACTACACAAATGTATCCAAGGCTGATTAAAGTGGGGATAAAGGGGAGGGGAAGGTAGGGAACTAGCCGCGACTTGAACCCTGCTGGTCTATGCTACTCATTGGCTCACTTGGTGCAATGTGAGCCTGATGAGGCAAGCAGTTTCATGAACCCAAATGTGGGTCCGGGCATGTATGCCAGGTTATGGCTTGAACTAGACAGCAAGGTCTGGTGCCATACATAGGTTTCAAGAAAGTCCGAGGGGACCTCTGCTGCTGCGGCTCTCTGCTCTACCAGCTTAGTTCTTGATTAATATTCTATTTGGGTAAGTCCATTATTCTGGTCATAGGTGAGTCACCTACAATACTCTTCTAAAGAAATAACAGAGGATTTTAAGATGTTAATATATGCTGGTGAATTTTTGTATATTATACGATATTCTTGGGGAACTTAGGTCTTTGAGGTCTGTTATGTATATTTAGAAATAACCATACTGTAAGCCAGTTTATAGGAATAGTTCTTTTGTCTCTAGGCTCTTTCTATCACACTGATATAAAAAAAAATTGGCTTGGTAGATAACACTTGATTGGGGACATTTTCCATTCAAAAGGCATTGGAATTTCAATCTAGTTACACACTGGCTTTTTGGACTATTTCATGTTTTTTTTTACTAGAGGGGTATTTTTGTTATTTTTGTGCTTTATTGTATAATTTGTGACATTTTCCGAAGAATTATAAATAACTTTTATGTGTTCCTACTGAATGTTTTGGGGAGCTTATTTAATATTGGGTTATATTTAAGAAATATTTTGCTTATGTTTCTTTTGATTCTTTTAATGTATGGTGTATTGGATTATCTGCTGCACATGGGCTGTGAAATTTGTTTGATAATGGACTGCAGGGGCAACTAGAAGAGATGTATATGCAGAATAATTTATCATTTTCTTTCTTGAATGGTTGATAAGTTCCTTTTTCAAGATTGGTTTTTGCATTTTAAAAAATGTATTTTTAAATTGGTTTTGATTTCTTTTTTAAATCCTTTTTTTATTTTGTTTATAAAACTATGAGTCAGTTATCTCGGTTTAAGCCACTGTTTATTTATTTTTTTTGAGATAACAAGTAAAGAGAGAGTTGAGGAAGATGGTGAAAGGAATGTTTCTAGAGATATTTTGAATTAGAATTTGTGAAGGAAGTGAGGGACAGAAAAGAGTGAGATATGGGGAGAAGTAGTATTTATAGTAAGTTTGTTTGTTTTTTTTTAATATAAAAAAGCAATATTTCATACTTAAATGTTACTGATATATAAGAGATATAAAAGAGGAATTATGAGTAAGATGATGTAACACTTAATAAGAGGAAGCAGTATTTAAAAACCAATCAGAAGCAACAAAAATCTAACATAACATGAATAAAAATAACTCAATTTTTTTATCAACCAATCAAAATTCTGCTGCACTGATGGATTTTTGTAATCATTATTCATGCACAGAAAAACGCTCTCAGCAAAACGAAGATTGCCAACAAATAAATCCAATACTTGTTTTGTGTTTTTAAATGTTTATTCTGGTCTATGGCCAATCAAAATAGAGAACAGGAATATACAAACAGAATGAAAGATAATGTTTTTAAAGCAATTTTCTTAATTTTGGAATCAATGACTAATTGTCAAGCAGAGATCTGTGTAAAGATTCTTTGCTTTCTTTAACACAACAAAGATAGGCATTAAAGCAGTGTGTGTGTGTGTGTGTGAGTGTGTGTGTGTGTGTGTGTGTGTGTGTGTGTGTGTGTGTGTGTGTGTGTGAGTATAACATAAAATTGTATCCAGTGGTGAGGCTCCAGTTCTGGTGTTCAAGAGATCTTGGAGCCACTTTTATTGTCATTACACCATATATCCACTCTGATGTAAACTATTAGTACCTGTTAAGATTCCATTCACTTAAATCTGTTTGAGAGAATGTTTAAAATTATTTTTAACTATATTTACTCTTAAAAGATTGATATTACAAGTATGAAGTGTTTACCAATTTAAAATGATTGTCACCATATATTTTGGTGCAAAGTATAATTGGAAATCATATTTAAACTACCTTCAGCATAAAATAACGCAATAAAGTTGACATGTCATAAATCCAACCATTTAAAAAAAAAAAAAAAAGAACTATTCATGAAAATTCCCAGCCATTCAAAAAGTAATAAGATGTCATTTTATGATGTTTTACCCTCCTTTCCTCAGATATCCACATCATGATTTAAAAAAAAAAAAAATATATATATATATACAGTTAAATCCTTATAAAGAGTTCATTTCTTTATATTAAGAAAATTCTCATTACGTTTGTATGAGATATGATCAAAAACTATTGAGACTGAAGTTTTAAATTTAAATGAAGAGGTGAGTTTAGTTTATTAAATGGCTCATCAATTATTTAATGCTGGAATGTGATTAATTTGTAAATGTTTGATTATAATCATAATAATTCATATTTTCAAAATCCCTTTGCAATCATTTTTCTTCTTTTTTTTTTCCCCCAGTTGGCTGTGGCTGTAGAATACACTGACTGTACCTCTGCAGAGGGGTAAGACCCCCACCAACGAGTGTCCTGGATATGATACTAAACAATCTGAGATTCCAGTGATGCTGGAGCTTTGGGGAATGTGGAGTACCCCTTTATTGCCATTGCTCCAAGGTCCACTCTGGCCCACAGTGGTAGCACCTGATAAGGGTCATATCTATAGGTTAAATAGAACTAAACTGTGCTTCCCTCACTAAACTGATTTTTGCATTTAAACAGCGTATTTTATGCTAAACTAAATTATCTAAAATAGAACTGTTTTGACATTTGAACTGTGCACTTATTCTAAACTTAATTGCTCGATATAGAATTGCTTTGACATCTAAACTATGTACTTATGCTAAACTGAATTATCTGAAATAAAACTGTTTAGACATTTAACTCTGTGTATTGCCCAGTTGGCTGGGGCTGTAAAATCAACCGACTGCTTCTCTGCAGAGGTGTAAGACACCCCCCCCATGAGTGTTGTGGATATGACACTAAACAATCTGATGGTGAGGTTCAAATGATGCTGGGGCTTTGGGGAATGTGGAGTACCCCTTCATTACCATCGCTCCCAGGTCAACTCTGGCCTGGTGTGGTAGCACCTGATAGGGCCCTATCTATGGGTTAAATAGAACTAACGGCATACTTATGCTAAACTGAATTGTTTGAAATAGAAATATTTTTGACAATTAAATCATACTTACATTCAAACTGCGTGCTTATGCTATTTAAAATGACATTGAAACTCTTCCTAAAAGGATTTGTTTAATATAGAACTGTTCTGATATCTAACTGTGTGTAAATAAAATCTGTACTTATACTAAACTGAATTAGAACTGCTTGACTTAGCTGAATAGCTTGAAATAGAAATGTTTTTCACAATTAAATTGTACTTACATTTAAACTGCATACTTATCCTAAACTGAAATATTTGAAATTGAACTATTTTCATTAAATGGATTTGGTGTTAAATAACCTACAAAGGTTGATATGCCATAAAACCCAACCAACGAATCATTTTTTTAAAATTACACTTTTTTTTTTTATCTGTTGATAATAACCATTTCTATTTAATCCTAATGATTTACACTCAATAACATGGTTTTTTGCCAATTGTCCAGGAGACCTGGGTTCAATCCCAGTTCGTGTCATACCAATGACTTTAAAAATGGTACTTGATGCTGCCTTGCTTAACATTCAGCAATATAAGGTTCGTATCAAGGGTAAATTTGAGCAATCCAGGGAAAGGAGTAGTGCTCTCCCTTACACCTCGGTGTAGTAGCTGTTGAAAAGGGAGCCTTTGGGTTGCCCTCGACAACAGTTGCCAACTTTACTTATACGGTTTCAAGTAACTATTCCTATTTAATAATAATCATTTGTTTGCATACACACACACCGATGGTATCAATACAAACAATTTACACCGTTATATGGTTTCAAGCATTCCTGTACTATGCAAATAATTTTCAAACAAATCTATTTGTTCCATAGATGTAACACCAACAGGTACTACCACTCCAGGTCAGAATAACCTGGGAATATAATCTTATATCTATCTTATAATAGTGTGTGAAAACAAATAATTCTTGACTAATAGAAGTATAATATACCAGCCCATTGTCTAGTGGGTAGAGTATTCACCAATGGCCAAGGAGACCTGAGTTCAATCCCAGGTCGAGTCATTCCAAAGACTCAAAAAATGGTACTTGATGCCATCTTGCTTAATACTCAACATTATAAAGTACGTATCAAGGGTAAAGTGGAGCAATCCAGGGAAAGGAGTAGCGCCCTCTTCACACACACTTTGGTGTAGTAGCTATAGAAAAGGAAGCCTTTGCATCATCCTCAACTGTGGTCACCAACTTTACTTAGAAGTATAATTAAAAAACATGAAATATAACATTTAAAATAGTTATGATTACAGTCAAGCATTTAAAAGTGAATCAAATTTCAGCAACAAATAACCCATTAGGAGTTTATATACCATTAAACAAATAAACAGAATCATCCTTTCTACTAAGAGGATTTATCTTCTATTATAATAATCATTGTTAGTGTTTGCTATTTTTAATTGATAACAAAGATTTTTAGAACAACATGTATTTTTCTTTAAATAGTATTTTTGACATGCATCTGTTAGTTTTGCAATTTGCCCTCAAAACTAAGGAATGATTTTACTGTTGTTTATAACCTGCTTCAACCCAAGTCATTATAAATGAAAACATTATCAAAGATGAAGGAAAGGATTTAATGTGAGTTAAACCATTTTTATTTTTATTTTAGTTTTAGGAAAAAATTTTCTGGCTTGCTAAAGAATCATTATTTTATTTTTTGCATTTTTCTATTCATCAAACATTTTGATTGTTGGCAATTACTTAGGATTCTGCTATGTCAACTAGTGTAACAGAATTATCTTATTGTTGTCAGCAAAGTTCTTGCTGTTGTTGAAAGAAGTCAAGTCAGTGTTGATTAAAGAGGTTAAAATCGATAAGGAAAGACTGGTTGGCACCAACATATAAAAACCATAAGCTTCATCATATAAAGGGTTAGAAAAAAAAAGAAGATATTAGGTTATTTATCCTAGCAGGGTAAAAAAATTAACACACACATATGTGCATATATATATGTGAGTGTGTACATTGTACACATATGTATAATATTGCTTATAAATAAGTATATATATGTGTGTGTATTCATATATATATATATATATATATAGTATTGCCTATAAGTATTATATAAATGAGTGAGTTTATGTGTTTGTATCTATATATGTACTAATTTATCGGTTAGAGTGTTGAATATGCCAATTGCATCGCCTGCAGTCAGACCTCTCCAAAAAGGGCTAACTATTGGCCATGAGTAATGACCCATGATACCTTTGGAGAGAATCCTGGTAGCTGAGCATGATCCTAGGATACACAGTACTTCCCTTTGGTCCCTACTTGTGCTAGATAGGCTGTCAGAGGGGCCTGATCCAATCAACTGGCTGGTCATGTCAAGCCCTAGCATTAATGTATCTAATTGTCATGATTTGGGAAACAGCCGCCCATATTTCTTAACAACTAATATATCTATAAGTAAGTGTTAGAATATGGTGGCTGAGGGTCAATCAGTTTGAAAGTTCAAGTTTTCAACATGGCTGTAGAGCAGTAAAAGCTTTGCTGAATGCTTCTTGCCAACATGAGTATACTCTTTATGAAGCTCTGTCAGGTTTTGCCTTTGACCTGTCCTAATTTCAAGTTTTGGGGTTGGTGGGGAGCATGAACAATGTTTGGTTTGGTTTGGTTTTTAGGACCCTATCAGGTACAACTACTCCTGGCCAGAGTGGGCCAGGGAGCAATGGCAATGAAGGGGTACTGTACATTCCCCAAGCCTCACCATCAGATCGTTTAATGTCTTATCCAAAGCACTCGTGATGTAGTCAGTGTATTCTGCAATCCCAGCCGACAGGGCCAGCATGAACAATTAAGAAAACAAAAGAAAATTATCACGGCAAATTAAAAACAAAAAACAAGCTTATACAGCAGAATTAGGTAGTGAACAAGAATAGATATTTTCATTCTTTCTAACATTCCTGGTCTGGGAATCTCTGTAGGATTCTCCTTTATCAAAATTGTCCCCTTATCTTATAGAGAAATTAATTTCCTGTAGAATCATATCAAAATCTGTAAAAAAGCTAAGAAATGGCACTCTCTTAGTGGAGGTAGAAAAGACAAAATATGAGTTTATTGAGGGTAAATTCATTTTACAATACAAAAACAAAAGTTTATTCACTTGAGAGACTAAATTCCTCCAAGGAATATTGAGAAGCACCTAACTGGCATAATGCAAAATAGAAGCTGAAACTGCTCTCAAAAGCTAGGGCACCAGAGACATTGAAATAATCACAGTAAGTTCAGGAGTAACCATACTGATAAACACTTACATTTCCACTTTTAACACCTCTGTGACTCATAAGAAACTGAAAATAGGCCATATGGTAAAACGAACAGAACAGTATGTTGCAAACACTCTACAATGTTTCAAATAGCAAAAATATGGCCACCATCAGGACACATGCTTGGAATGTCCAGCAGCATAAAACGTGGAGAAAAAACCTAGACTATTACTGGGTGGAACGATAAAATTGTCACCCTAGAAAAGATGACATGATTCCATTTCCGTTTAATGAAAACCGGCTTTCTTTTTTTGTTGCAGACCATCTACTGGTTGGCCAGTTATGTACAAATCCCAAGAGCATAGTAGCCTTCTATCATGTCTGAAAGTGACACAATGTTCAACGAGCGAGATAGGAGATGCGCCACTGTACAACGCATGCTCTCTACTGATCCACGTTATGACAACAAGACCATTGCCAGCACCCTCAAAATGCAAATCCGGACGGTTCAATGTGCCCAGGGTGATGAAAACAAAGTTTCCGGCTATGGTTATGGTTTTGGTGAGGTTTCAAGTGAGGGCCACATCATGCCACCTCACATCTTCAAAGTCGGCTTGAAAGTCAATACCAAAGTGTACCTGGATGTACTGAAGAGTGTGGTGATCCCCTGGTGCAATCAGGTGGCAGGTGGCAGACCCTGGGTGTGGCAGCAGGACTCAGCGCTGGCCCACAAGTCCAAAGAGACCCAGGGTTGGCTTCAGAAGGAGTGCTACGACTTTGTACCCTTCTCTCACTGGCCCCCCTCCTACCCTGACCTGAACCCGCTGGACTACTTTGTTTGGTTATACGTCGAGAACATCACCAATATGACCTCCCACAACACCAAAGCCAGCCTGATTGCTGCCATCCGCTGAGCTCCCGTCAACGCTTGTGGAAAAGGCATGCTCCTAGTTCCGGATCTGTATCGAGGCAGTGATTGAGGCTGAAGGAGTCTACATTGAATAAATGTCAGCTCTACTACATAATCAAGTTACCTGAATTGATTTTTTCAATAAAAGTTTTAAAATAAAGCTGTGGTGTTGTTTTCTTTAGGACAACAATTTTATCGTTCCACCCTGTAAGAAGAAAAATGTGACCAAGAATACAGCTGTGTAAATTGTCATAAAAGTCAGCCAGCATACATGTGCTACTTTTGAAATAAAGAAAAAGTGATAATGAAAGTAAAACACAAAAATGAATCACATTCCTTGAGACCAAGAAAATTGTAGCTGGATATATGAAAGAGCAGCTCTTTGCCAGCATAGCAAATGAAGCATATTATAAAAAATACTGATCAACCAGAAAAATTCTAGAACTTATCAGAAGTAAAAGTGACTTTTATGAACAAGACTGAACCAATTAAGAATCCAGAATTACAGATTCCACAATCAAAAGGCAGTTGACTAACAAATACTTGAATTCCTCATCCAGAAAATCCAACCCAAAATATCAACAAGTCTCACACATATGCTATTATAACCAAATAAAAATCATATAGGGATCTTCTATCTGTCCTCTAATCTCTGCTGAAATAAAACTTCACAGGAAAAACTAAAATCTACCAAAAAAGAACTAAAGAAACCATGAAATATAAGGATCATATCAAACCAAAAACAGATTCAAACAATTGGAGAAAAAGGTAATAGAAGGAAATATAAATTCACTAAAAGTTAAAGCGAAAACATAACACACAAAGTATATATATTTACATACAAGTATATATAACCAACCATGATACAGAAAATATTTCAATGGAATGCCTTGGCTCTGTGGTGCGTCTACTCACTGTATTGTATGATCCTATGCTGTGTTTATTGAACAAAGCCCAAGATGGTGTCACAAAAAACAAAAGCAAAATAAAGAAAAATCAAACTCATTGTTTGTAGGACTGAACTCACTCACAAATGTAGGGTTGTATCTTCCTTTTGCTCTGTTCTCCACCCCACCTATGTGTGTGGTGCAAATTCTACTTTACCAGCAAATCACTCTAGCTCTAGGGCCACCATCAGACTCTAAGCATATCTCTGATTACTGTTATTTTCTCTGACCAACTGATTCTGGCAGATTCCTCTGACCAACTGTTAACTTGGATCTTAGTCACCTCCCTCGAGAAACAGAAAGTACTTGGTCCTTTCCCGTTTCTTTGTTTTCTTTTCCCATGCAGGTAACCTCACGCTTATTCATTCTTGCAAGGTCGCTTTTTTCAAACCTATGTTGACTCACTAGCCAGCCAAGCTGGCTGTGGCCATGTAAAGTGCCTCCTCTATCCTTGTTTTGTCACAAACTGCATGGATACATTTACATATATATACAGGGTGGAACGATAAAATTGTCACCCTAGAGAAGACGACATGATTCCATTTCCGTTTAATGAAAACCGGTTTTCTTTTTTTATTGCAGACTATTTACTAGTTGGCCAGTTGTATACAAATCCCAAGAGCAATTGGAGCCTTCTATCATGTCTGAAAGTGACACAATGTTTAATGAGCGAGGTCAGAGATGCACTGCTGTACAACTCATGCCCTCTACCAATCCAAGTTATGACAACAGGACCATTGCCAGCACCCTCAAAATGCAAATCTGGACGGTTCAATGCTTGAGGGCATGCATCAGACGACCCTTTGGAAGTGGTGGAGTGGAAGCCCAAGGCTGAGGACAGCGCCAGGAAGACCCAGACCAAGGAGTTCATTGAAAAGGTCTAGGTAATCATTGATGAAACTCCCCAGTGTTGTTTTCTTTAGGACGACAATTTTATCGTTCCACCCTGTATATATATATATATATATACACACGCATGGACACAGATACACACACACACAAACACACACGCATATATATATATATATATATATACCTACACTTACTTATATGTCTACCATGACATATATACACATTTACATATTGATCTCTATATTACCATGCCAATGATCCATAGTGTCACAATTGTCACAAGTTAAAAGCAAACCATAGTGAACTTTTACTGCTTCATTTAATAATAAAAGAAAAGTGGAAGCTAGAATATAGAAAATCCCTATAGGAAGAAGTGATACTCACCCGCTTGGCATTGGCCTAACAAAATTTACTCATTTGTACCTATTGAGATCAGAAGAGTGACCAGCATGCCCAGCATGTCAAATTGCATATGCCATCAAACTATTTGACCAAGTGCATAGATCTTGTCCCCCCCCCTCAAGACAGAAATATTATAATATAAACCTGCATTACCTCTTTGGAAGAGCAGAAATGGAAGATGTATCTTAAAACAGTTTATACAAGAAGATATAAATGTAAATATTGGAAATATTTTATGAATAAACACACAAAAAACTTTTCAGGTTTTTAAGCACTTTTGTCTGTGTCTCTAGCCATATTCAAGAATGGTTTAATTGGATTAATTATGGTTAATTTTCATTTTCTCCAGGCCATTTAATGGCCACCATTCTTTCTACACAGTGAAATGGTTTCAAATATTACTATCTAACATTTATAATTCTATTGAAAATTACTCATTTGTTTGCATAAAGTTAAATGGTTCCAAGTATTGTTATATATCACTAATGATTCAATTAAACATCATTCATTTGTTTACACATAGTTAAATGTAAAAACAGTTCTATTTAGCATAAGTCATTTGTTTACACTTAGTTCAAATGTCAAACATTTCTATTTGACCCATAGATAGGAGCCTATCTGGTGCTACCACTTCAGGCCACAGTGGGACAGTGATTAATGGCAATGGAGGAATACTCTGCATTCCACAAAGCTCCAGCATTACTGGAGTCTTACCATCAGATTGTTTGGTGTCATATCTCGGATACTTGTTTTTTGTTTTTTTTTGGTGAGTGGGGGGAATCTTACGCCTCTGCAGAGATGCAGTTGGTGTATTCTACAGCCCTAAATAATAAAATAGTTTACTATATTTATAAATAAAGAGGGCTCAATAACAGTGACAGAGCATACATACCTAAGTTATATAGTGTTGACACAGTCAGTGGCAGTTGGTGACTGGTTTTTGCCAGTATAATCATTGGTCAAAGTCTGATTCAGTTTCTTATGATGAAGATTTTTAAACTAAGCACACCACCTACTGAATTTACCCAATAACTCTGCCAAGTGACACAAGGTCAATTTTTTAGCAGTATGAATTTGGTTTTCTTTTTCCTAAGTTGGTTGCCTTGCCAAGGCTAAAGAACCCAATCTACCCTACTGTTTACCCATAGTTAGGATGAAAATAGATGCATTCATGCTTTATTTTCAGGGATTAGCATGAAATGAAATCCAAAGAGCTGCATCTAGGATTTGAACTCTAGCCACTGATTTCCATTTTCTACAATGATGAGTCCAATGATCACACAAGCAAGAGACTGACTATCATCAAGGGCACTTGATGATATGTTTATCATTATATTTATGTCTCTCTCTCTATCTCTTTTGAGAAACATCAAGAATAGGAGGATGCACACTACTCTTGCTTACAGTCATATATCTGAAAGACTATAGCTTGTTCCATATGATATTTCTGTTAATGGTTTGATCTGTTGTCAACATTTTTAAATTTTAGCTTCTAACTAAATATTGTATAGTTTTGTATATACTAATTAAACTGTGAAATTTTAGCTTCTATCAAACTAAATATTATATAGAGTTGTATATACTGATTAAACTGTGAAATTTTAACATATTCAGCTGGTTTAAATAACTCAATATAATCCTTAATTACCTGAAAAGGGTTCTTTTTTTGTGTTAAATGTGACCTCCACCTTTTTTCATTTTTTATGGAATTATATGTCTTGTTTACGAGTCTCTTTGTATATCATGAAAATATTTTTACATATGTTTATTGATGAAAGGGAAGGTTTTGTTTTCTGTTATAATAATGAAAGCCAAGAAAAAGAACACAAGAATTTGATTGGATGCTGTAGAAACAATCTCCCTGTGTTTTGATTGGTAAATATAATTATCTTAAACTTGTTTTAAAGGTTGTTTCAGCTCCAACTGTTCAGATCCTTTGTACCAACTGAAAGGGATAGAAACTAACAAAAGAGCCTTTAGATTTTATTGGATCTTTTTTTTGTCTTCATTTTATCTTATGCAAAATCCAAATATCATTCTCTGCTTGCAGTTTATCTTTTTCAAAAATTTAGCAGATTCTCAAACAAGGTAATTTCTAAAAATCTTGGTGCTGAACATTATTGTGATATTTAAGAAAGTGAAAATAATGATTCACAAAAACTTAACAATACTCGCTTGTCTAACATTCTATTTCCTCATATTTGCCTTTCAATTGATCTCTTTTTAAGTGTACTTACATCTGTTTATTAATGTCATTCATTTCCTCTCTGGCTATCTACATGTATATCTCGTATATCTCTGATCATAACTTACAATATATCTCTCTGTTATTATAAATTATTCAGTCTTCCTCTGTTCATATGTATCATTGAGTCTGTCTTTCTTCGTAGAATTCAAAATATTTCTATCAGAGTATTCATATCTATAGAATGATAATAACTGTTAGGATCCCCTTTATGGGGAAAATAAAAATGTTTAATCATTTATAAAGAATTATTATTAGTTATTTGAAACAAATTTCTATCACTTTTTCATTAACTCTGACCAAAAGAGCTATGAGAAATGTATAATAGGTCTTCATTTCCTTTAATCTTTGGTCCAATCTGACCCAAAAAACTCTGACCCATGTGGAGTATTCCTTCATTTCTATTACTCTTAGGTCCAATCTGACCCAAACAACTCTGACCCATGTGGAGTATTCCTTCATTTCTATTACTCTTAGGTCCAATCTGAGCCAAACAACTCTCACCCATGTGGAGTATTCCTTCATTTCTATTACTCTTAGGTCCAATCTGAGCCAAACAACTCTGACCCATGTGGAGTATTCCTTCATTTCTATTACTCTTAGGTCCAATCTGACCCAAACAACTCTGACCCATGTGGAGTATTCCTTCATTTCTATTACTCTTAGGTCCAATCTGACCCAAACAACTCTGACCCATGTGGAGTATTCCTTTTTTTCTATCAGACTTAGGTTCAATCTGACCCAAAAAAACTCTGACCCATGTGGAGTATTCCTTCATTTCTACTACTCTTAGGTCCAATCTGAGCCAAACAACTCTGACCCATGTGGAGTATTCCTTCATTTCTATTACTCTTAGGTCCAATCTGACCCAAACAACTCTGACCCATGTGGAGTATTCCTTTTTTTCTATCAGTTTTAGGTTCAATCTGACCCAAAAAAACTCTGACCCATGTGGAGTATTCCTTCATTTCTATTACTCTTAGGTCCAATCTGAGCCAAACAACTCTGACCCATGTGGAGTATTCCTTCATTTCTATTACTCTTAGGTCCAATCTGACCCAAACAACTCTGACCCATGTGGAGTATTCCTTCATTTCTATCACTCTTAGGTTCAATCTGACACAAAAAAACACTGTTCCATGTGGAGTATTCCTTCATTTCTATTACTCTTAGGTCTAATCTGAGCCAAACAACTCTCACCCATCTGGAGTATTCCTTCATTTCTATCACTCTAAGGTTCAATCTGACCCAAAAAAACACTGCTCCATGTGGAGTATTCCATCATTTCTATTACTCTTAGGTCCAATCTGAGCAGAACAACTCTGACCCATGTGGAGTATACCTTCATTTCTATTACTCTTAGGTCCAATCTGAGCCAAACAACTCTCACCCATCTGGAGTATTCCTTCATTTCTATCACTCTTAGGTTCAATCTGACCCAAAAAAACACTGCTCCATGTGGAGTATTCCTTCATTTCTATTACTCTTAGGTCCAATCTGAGCCAAACAACTCTGACCCATGTGGAGTATTCCTTCATTTCTATTACTCTTAGGTCCAATCTGACCCAAACAACTCTTACCCATGTGGAGTATTCCTTCATTTCTATTACTCTTAGGTCCAATCTGACCCAAACAACTCTGACCCATGTGGAGTATTCCTTCATTTCTATTACTCTTAGGTTCAATCTGGCCCAAAAAACTCTGACCCATGTGGAGTATTCCTTCATTTCTATCACTCTTACGGCTAATCTAACCCCAAAAACTCTGACCCATGTGGAGTATTCCTTCATTTCTTTTAGTTTGGGGTCCAATCTGAGCGAAAAAAAATCTGACACATTCGGAGTATTCCTTCATTTCTATTACTCTTGGGTTCAATCTGAACCAAACAACTCTGGCCAATGTGGAGTATTCCTTCATTTCTATCACTCTTAGGTCAAATCTGACCCAAACAACACTTACCCATGTGGAGTATTCCTTCATTTCTACTACTCTTAGGTCCAAACTAACCCAAACAACCCTGACAGATATGGAGTATTCCTTCATTTCTATTACACTTAGGTCCATTTTAACCCCAAAAACTCTGACCCATGTGGAGTATTCCTTCAATTCTATTACTCTTAGGTCAAATCTGACCAAAAAAACTCTGAACCATGTGGAGTGTTCCTTCATTTCTATTACTCTTAGGTCCAATCTAACCCAATCAACTCTGACCCATGTGGAGTATTCCTTCATTTCTATTACTCTTAGGTCCAAATTGACCCAAAAATCTCTCACCCATGTGGAGTATTCCTTCATTTCTATCACTCTTAGGTTCAATCTGACTCAAAAAAACTCTGATCCATGTTGAGAATTCCTTCATTTTTATCACTCTTAGGTCCAATCTGAGCAGAACAACTCTGACCCATGTGGAGTATTCCTTCATTTCTATCACTCTTAGGTTCAATCTGACTCAAAAAAAACTCTGATCCATGTTGAAGATTCCTTCATCTGTATTACTCTTAGGTCCTATCTGACCCAAACAACTCTTACCCATGTGGAGTATTCCTTCATTTCTATTACTCTTAGATCACATCTGAGCCAGACAACTCTGACCCATGTGGAGTATTCCTTCATTTCTATTACTCTTAAGTCAAATCTGACCCAAAAAACTCTGACCCATGTGGAGTATTCCTTCATTTCTATTACTCTTTGGTCCAATCTGACCCAAAAAAACTCTGATCCATGTGGAGTATTCCTTCATTTCTATCACTCTTAGGTTCAATCTGACCCAGAAAATCTCTGATCCATATGGAGTATTCCTTCAGTTCTATTACTCTTAGGTCCAATCTAACCAAATCAACTCTGACCCATGTGGAGTATTTCTTCATTTCTATTACTCTTAGGTCCAATCTGACCCAAAAAACTCTCACCCATGTGGAGTATTCCTTCATTTCTATTACTCTTAGGTCCAATCTGACCCAAACAACTCTGACCCATGTAAAGTATTCCTTCATTTCTATTACTCTTAGGTCCAATCTAACCCAAACAACTCTGACCCATGTGGAGTATTCCTTCATTTCTATTACTCTTAGGTCACATCTGACCCAAACAACTCTTACCCATGTGGAGTATTCCTTCATTTCTATTACACTTAGGTCCATTTTAACCCAAAAACTCTGACCCATGTGGAGTATTCCTTCAATTCTATTACTCTTAGGTCAAATCTGACTCAAAGAACTCTGACCCATGTGGAGTATTCCTTCATTTCTATTACTCTTAGGTCCAATCTAACCAAATCAACTCTGACCCATGTGGAGTATTCCTTCATTTTTATCACTCTTAGGTTCAATCTGACTCAAAAAAACTCTGATCCATGTTGAGTATTCCTTCATTTCTATCACTCTTAGGTTCAATCTGACTCCAAAAAACCGTATTCCATGTTGAGTGTTCCTTCATTTCTATCACTCTTAGGTTTAATCTGACTCCAAAAAACCGTGACCCATGTGGAGTATTCCTTCATTTCTATTACTCTTAAGTCAAATCTGACCCAAACAACTCTGACCCATGTGGAGTATTCCTTCATTTCTATTACTCTTAGGTTCAATCTGAGTCAAAAAAACTCTGATCCATGTGGAGTATTCCTTTATTTCTATCACTCTTAGGTTCAATCTGACCCAAAAAAACACTGCTCCATGTGGAGTATTCCTTCATTTCTGTTACTCTTTGGTCCAATCTGACGAAAAGAACTCTGACCCATGTGGAATATTCCTTCATTTCTATTACTGTTAGGTCCAATCTGACCCAAACAACTCTGACCCATGTGGAGTATTCCTTTATTTCTATAACACTTAGGTCCAATTTAAGCCAAAAATCTCTGACCCATGTGGAGTATTCCTTCATTTCTATTACTCTTAGGTCCAATCTGACCCAAACAGCTCTGACCCATGTGGAGTATTCCTTCATTTCTATAACACTTAGGTCCAATTTAACCCCAAAAACTCTGACCCATGTGGAGTATTCCTTCATTTCTATTACTCTTAGGTCCAATCTGACCAAAACAACTCTGACCCATGTGGAGTATTCCTTTTTTTCTATCAGACTTAGGTTCAATCTGACCAAAAAAAACTCTGATCCATGTGGAATATTCCTTCATTTCTATCACTCTTAGGTTCAATCTGACTCCAAAAAACCGTGATCCATGTGGAGTATTCTTTCATTTCTATTACTCTTAGGTCCAAACTGACCCAAACAACTCTGACCCATGTGGAGTATTCCTTCATTTCTATTACTCTCAGGTCACATCTGAACCAAACAACTCTGACGCATGTGGAATATTCCTTTATTTCTATCTCTCTTTGATCCAATCTGACCCAAACTACTCTGACCCATGTGGAGTATTCCTTCATTTCTATCACACTTAGGTTCAATCTGACCCAAAAAAACTCTGATCCATGTGCCGTATTCCCTCATTTCTATCACCCTTAAGTTCAATCTGACCCAAGAAAAATCTGACCCATGTGGAGTATTCCTTCATTTCTATTACTCTTAGGTTCAATCTGACCCAAAAAAACACTGCTCCATGTGGAGTATTCCTTCATTTCTGTTACTCTTTGGTTCAATCTGACCCAAAGAACTCTGACCCATGTGGAGTATTCCCTCATTTCAATTACTCTTAGGTTCAATCTGACCCAAAAAAACTCTGACCCATGTGGCATATTCCTTCATTTCTATCACTCTTAGGTTCAATCTGACCCAGAAAATCTCTGATCCATGTTGGTTATTCCTTCAGTTCTATTACTCTTAGGTCCAATCTGACCCAAACAACTCTGACCCATGTGGAGTATTCCTTCATCTGTATTACTCTTAGATCACATCTGAGCCAGACAACTCTGACCCATGTGGAGTATTCTTTCATTTCTATACTCTTAGGTTCAATCTGACCCAAAGAACTCTGACCCATGTGGAGTATTCCTTCTTCTCTATCACACTTAGGTCCAATCTGACCCAAAAAAACTCTGATCCATGTGGAGTATTCCTTCATTTCTATCACTCTTAGGTTCAATCTGACCCAGAAAATCTCTGATCCATATGGAGTATTCCTTCAGTTCTATTACTCTTAAGTCAAATCTGACCAAAAAAATCTCTGACCCATGTGGAGTATTCCTTCATTTCTATCACTTTCAGGTTCAATCTGACTCAAAAAAACTCTGATCCATGTTGAGTATTCCTTCATTTCTATCACTCTTAGGTTCAATCTGACTCCAAAAAACTCTGATCCATGTTGAGTATTCCTTCATTTCTATTATTCTTAGGTCCAATCTGACCCAAACAACTCTGACTCATGTGGAGTATTCCTTCATTTCTACTACTCTTAGGTCACATCTGACCCAAAAAACTCTGATCCATGTGGAGTATTTCTTCATTTCTGTTACTCTTTGGTCCAATCTGACCCAAACTACACTGACCCATGTGGAGTATTCCTTCATTTCTATAACACTTAGGTCCAATTTAACCCAAAAAACTCTGACCCATGTGGAGTATTCCTTCATTTCTATCACTCTTAGGTCCAATATGACCCAAACAACTCTGATCCATCTGGAGTATTCCTTCATTTCTATTACTCTTAGGTCCAATTTGACCCAAACAACTTTTACCCATGTGGAGTATTCCTTCATTTCTATTACTCTTAGTTCTAATCTGACCCAAAAAACTCTTACCCATGTGGAGTATTCCTTCATTTCTATTACTCTTAGGTCACATATGACCCAAGAAAACTCTGATCTATGTGGAGTATTCCTTCATTTCTATCACTCTTAGGTTCAATCTGACCCAAAAAAACACTGCTCCAAGTGGAGTATTCCTTCATTTCTGTTACTCTTAGGTCCAATCTGACCCAAACAACTCTGGTCCATGTGGAGTATTCGTTCATTTCTATTACTCTTAGGTCCAATCTGACTCAAAAAAACTCTGACCCATGTGGAGTATTCCTTCATTTTTATTACTCTTAGGTTCAATCTGACCCAAACAACTCTGACCCTTGTGGAGTATTCCTTCATTTCTTTTACTCTTAGGTCCAATCTGACCAAAACAACTCTTACCCATGTGGAGTATTCCTTCATTTCAATTACTCTTAGGTTCAATCTGACCCAAAAAAAACTCTGATCCATGTGGCGTATTCCTTCATTTCTATCACTCTTAGGTTCAATCTGACCCAGAAAATCTCTGATCCATGTTGGTTATTCCTTCAGTTCTATTACTCTTAGGTCGAATCTGACCCAAACAACTCTGACCCATGTGGAGTATTCCTTCATTTCTATTACTCTATGGTCCAATCTGACCCTAACAACTCTGACCCATGTGGAGTATTCCTTCATTTCTATTACTCTTAGATCACATCTGAGCCAGACAACTCTGACCCATGTGGAGTATTCCTTCATTTCTATTACTCTTAAGTCAAATCTTACCCATAAATCTCTGATCCATGTGGAGTATTCCTTCATTTCTATACTCTTAGGTTCAATCTGACCCAAAGAACTCTTACCCATGTGGAATATTCCTTCATTTCTATTACTCTTAGGTCCAATCTGACCCAAAGAACTCTGACCCATGTGGAGTATTCCTTCTTCTCTATCACACTTAGGTCCAATCTGACCCAAAAAAACTCTGATCCATGTGGAGTATTCCTTCATTTCTATCACTCTTAGGTTCAATCTGACCCAGAAAATCTCTGATCCATATGGAGTATTCCTTCAGTTCTATTACTCTTAGGTCCAATCTGACCCAAAAATCTCTGACCCATGTGGAGTATTCCTCCATTTCTATCACTCTTAGGTTCAATCTGACTCAAAAAAACTCTGATTCATGTTGAGTATTCGTTCATTTTTATTACTCTTAGGTCCAATCTGACCCAAACAACTCTGACCCATGTGGAGTATTCCTTCATTTCTACTACTCTTAGGTCCAATCTGACCCAAAAAACTCTGATCCATGTGGAGTATTGCTTCAATTCTGTTACTCTTTGGTCCAATATGACCCAAACCACTCTGATCCATGTGGAGTATTCCTTCATTTCTATTACTCTTAGGTCACATCTGACCCAAACAACTCTTACCCATGTGGAGTATTCCTTCATTTCTGTTACTCTTAGGTCCAATCTGACCCAAACAACTCTGGTCCATGTGGAGTATTCGTTCATTTCTATTACTCTTAGGTCCAATCTGACTCAAAAAAACTCTGACCCATGTGGAGTATTCCTTCATTTTTATTACTCTTAGGTCCAATCTGACCCAAACAACTCTGACCCCTGTGGAGTATTCCTTCAATTCTTTTACTCTTAGGTCCAATCTGACCAAAACAACTCTGACCCATGTGGAGTATTCCTTTATTTCTATAACACTTAGGTCCAATTTAACCCCAAAAACTCTGGTCCATGTAGAGTATTCCTTCATTTCTATTACTCTTAGGTCCAATCTGACCCAAACAACTCTGACCCATGTGGAGTATTCCTTCATTTCTATTACTCTTAGGTCTAATCTGACTCAAAAAAACTCTGATCCATGTGGAGTATTCCTTCATTTCTATCACTCTCAGGTTCAATCTGACCCAAAAAAACACTGCTCCATGTGGAGTATTCCTTCATTTCTATTACTCTTAGGTCCAATCTGACCCAAAGAACTCTGACCCATGTGGAGTATTCCTTCTTCTCTATCACACTTAGGTCCAATCTGACCCAAAAAAACTCTGATCCATGTGGAGTATTCCTTCATTTCTATCACTCTTAGGTTCAATCTGACCCAGAAAATCTCTGATCCATATGGAGTATTCCTTCAGTTCTATTACTCTTAGGTCCAATCTGACCCAAAAATCTCTGACCCATGTGGAGTATTCCTCCATTTCTATCACTCTTAGGTTCAATCTGACTCAAAAAAACTCTGATTCATGTTGAGTATTCGTTCATTTTTATTACTCTTAGGTCCAATCTGACCCAAACAACTCTGACCCATGTGGAGTATTCCTTCATTTCTACTACTCTTAGGTCCAATCTGACCCAAAAAACTCTGATCCATGTGGAGTATTGCTTCAATTCTGTTACTCTTTGGTCCAATATGACCCAAACCACTCTGATCCATGTGGAGTATTCCTTCATTTCTATTACTCTTAGGTCACATCTGACCCAAACAACTCTTACCCATGTGGAGTATTCCTTCATTTCTGTTACTCTTAGGTCCAATCTGACCCAAACAACTCTGGTCCATGTGGAGTATTCGTTCATTTCTATTACTCTTAGGTCCAATCTGACTCAAAAAAACTCTGACCCATGTGGAGTATTCCTTCATTTTTATTACTCTTAGGTCCAATCTGACCCAAACAACTCTGACCCCTGTGGAGTATTCCTTCAATTCTTTTACTCTTAGGTCCAATCTGACCAAAACAACTCTGACCCATGTGGAGTATTCCTTTATTTCTATAACACTTAGGTCCAATTTAACCCCAAAAACTCTGGTCCATGTAGAGTATTCCTTCATTTCTATTACTCTTAGGTCCAATCTGACCCAAACAACTCTGACCCATGTGGAGTATTCCTTCATTTCTATTACTCTTAGGTCTAATCTGACTCAAAAAAACTCTGATCCATGTGGAGTATTCCTTCATTTCTATCACTCTCAGGTTCAATCTGACCCAAAAAAACACTGCTCCATGTGGAGTATTCCTTCATTTCTGTTACTCTTTGGTCCAATCTGACGAAAAGAACTCTGACCCATGTGGGAAATTCCTTCATTTCTATTACTCTTAGGTCCAATCTGACCCAAACAACTCTGATCCATGTGGAGTATTCCTTCATTTCTGTAACACTTAGGTCCAATTTAACCCCAAAAACTCTGTACCATGTGGAGTATTCCTTCTTTTCTATTACTCTTGGGTCCAATCTGACCCAAACAACTCTTACCCATGTGGTGTATTCCTTCATTTCTATTACTCTTAGGTCCAATATGACCCAAACAACTCTGACCCATGTGGAATATTCCTTTATTTCTATCAGACTTAGGTTCAATCTGACCAAAAAAAACTCTGATCCATGTGGAGTGTTCCTTCATTTCTATCACTCTTAGGTTCAATCTGACTCCAAAAAACCGTGATCCATGTGGAGTATTCTTTCATTTCTATTACTCTTAGGTCCAAGCTGACCCAAACAACTCTGACCCATGTGCAGTATTCCTTCATTTCTATTACTCTCAGGTCACATCTGACCCAAACAACTCTGACACATGTGTAATATTCCTTTATTTCTATTTCTCTATGATCCAATCGGACCCAAACTACTCTGACCCATGTGGAGTATTCCTTCATTTCTATCACACTTAGGTTCAATCTGACCCAAAAAAACTCTGATCCATGTGCAGT
This sequence comes from Sepioteuthis lessoniana, assembly GCA_963585895.1. Lineage (NCBI taxonomy): Eukaryota > Metazoa > Mollusca > Cephalopoda > Myopsida > Loliginidae > Sepioteuthis > Sepioteuthis lessoniana. The sequence continues at coordinate 6,322,180 of OY757917.1, forward strand.
ATTCCTTCATTTCTATCACTCTTAGGTTCAATCTGACCCAAAGAACTCTGACTTCTGTGGAGTATTCCTTCATTTCTATTACTCTTAGATCCAATCTGACCCATACAACTCTGACCCATGTGGAGTATTCCTTCATTTCTATTACTCTTAGGTCCAATCTGACCCAAACAACTCTGACCCATATAGAGTATCACTTCATTTCTATTACTCTTAGGTCCAATCTGACCCTAACAACTCTGACCCATGTGGAATATTCCTTCATTTCTATTACTCTTAGGTCCAATCTGACCCAAACATCTTTGACCCATGTAGAGTATTCCTTCATTTCTATTACTCTTAGGTCCAATCTGACCCAAACAACTCTGACCCATGTGGAGTATTCCTTCATTTCTATTACTCTTAGGTCTAATCTGACCCAAACAGCTTTGACCCATGTGGAGTATTCCTTCATTTCTATTACTCTTAGGTCCAATCTGAGCCAAACAACTCTGACCCATGTGGAGTATTCCTTCATTTCTATTACTCTTAGATCACATCGGAGCCACACAACTCTGACCCATGTAGAGTATTCCTTCATTTCTATTACTCTTAGGTCCAATCTGACCTAAACAGCTTTGACCCATGTGGAGTATTCCTTCATTTCTATTACTCTTAGGTCCAATCTGAGCCAAACAACTCTGACCATGTAGAGTATTCCTTCATTTCTATTACTCTTAGGTCCAATCTAACCCAAACAACTCTGACCCATGTGGAGTATTCCTTCATTTCTATTACTCTTAGGTCCAATCTGAGCCAAACAACTCTTACCCATGTGGAGTATTCCCTCATTTCTATTACTCTTAGGTCACATCTGACCCAAACAACTCGGACCCATGTGGAGTATTCCTTTTTTTCTATCAGACTTAGGTTCAATCTGACCCAAAAAAAACTCTGACCCATGTGGAGTATTCCTTCATTTCTATTACTCTTAGGTCTAATCTGACCCAAACAGCTTTGACCCATGTGGAGTATTCCTTCATTTCTATTACTCTTAGGTCCAATCTGAGCCAAACAATTCTGACCCATGTAGAGTATTCCTTCATTTCTATTACTCTTAGGTCCAATCTGACCCAAACAACTCTGACCCATGTGGAGTATTCCTTCATTTCTATTACTCTTACGTCTAATCTGACCCAAACAGCTTTGACCCATGTGGAGTATTCCTTCATTTCTATTACTCTTAGGTCCAATCTGAGCCAAACAACTCTGACCCATGTGGAGTATTCCCTCATTTCTATTACTCTTAGGTCCAATCTAACCCAAACAACTCTGACCCATGTGGAGTATTCCTTCATTTCTATTAATCTTAGGTCCAATCTAACCCAAACAACTCTGACCCATGTGGAGTATTCCCTCATTTCTATTACTCTTAGGTCCAATCTAACCCAAACAACTCTGACCCATGTGGAGTATTCCTTCATTTCTATTACTCTTAGGTCCAATCTAACCCAAACAACTCTGACCCATGTGGAGTATTCCTTTTTTTCTATCAGACTTAGGTTCAATCTGACCCAAAAAAACACTTACCCATGTGCAGTATTCCTTCATTTCTATTACTCTTAGGTCCAATCTGACCCAAACAACTCTTACCCATGTGGAGTATTCCCTCATTTCTATTACTCTTAGGTCCAATCTGACCCAAACAACTCTGACCCATGTGGAGTATTCCTTTTTTTCTATCAGACTTAGGTTCAATCTGACCCAAAAAAACACTTACCCATGTGCAGTATTCTTTCATTTCTATTACTCTTAGGTCCAATCTGACCCAAACAACTCTGACCCATGTGGAGTATTCCTTCATTTCTATTACTCTTAGATCACATCGGAGCCACACAACTCTGACCCATGTGGAGTATTCCTTCATTTCTATTACTCTTAGGTCCAATCTGACCCAAACAACTCTGACCCATGTGGAGTATTCCTTCATTTCTATTACTCTTAGATCACATCGGAGCCACACAACTCTGACCCATGTGGAGTATTCCCTCATTTCTATTACTCTTAGGTCCAATCTGACCCAAAAAACTCTGACCCATGTGGAGTATTCCTTCATTTCTATCACTTTTAGGTTCAATCGAACTCAAAAGAACTCTGATCCATGTGGAGTATTCCTTCATTTCTATCACTCTTAGGTTCAATCTGACACAAAAAAACTCTGACCCATGTGGAGTATTCCTTCATTTCTATAACACTTAGGTCCAATCTGACCCAAACAACTCTGACCCATGTGGAGTATTCCTTCATTTCTGCTACTCTTAGGTCACATCTGACCCAAAAAACTCTGATCCATGTGGAGTATTTCTTCATTTCTGTTACTCTTTGGTCCAATCTGACCCAAACAACTTTGACCCATGTAGAGTATTCCTTCATTTCTATAACACTTAGGTCCAATTTAACCCAAAAAACTCTGACCCATGTGGAGTATTCTTTCATTTCTATTACTCTTAGGTCCAATCTCACCTAAACAGCTTTGACCCATGTGGAGTATTCCTTCATTTCTATTACTCTTAGGTCCAATCTGAGCCAAACAACTCTGACCCATGTAGAGTATTCCTTCATTTCTATTACTCTTAGGTCCAATCTAACCCAAACAACTCTGACCCATGTGGAGTATTCCTTCATTTCTATTACTCTTAGGTCCAATCTGAGCCAAACAACTCTGACCCATGTGGAGTATTCCTTCATTTCTATTACTCTTAGGTCCAATCTGAGCCAAACAACTCTGACCCATGTGGAGTATTCCCTCATTTCTATTACTCTTAGGTCCAATCTAACCCAAACAACTCTGACCCATGTGGAGTATTCCTTCATTTCTATTAATCTTAGGTCCAATCTGACCCAAACAACTCTTACCCATGTGGAGTATTCCCTCATTTCTATTACTCTTAGGTCCAATCTAACCCAAACAACTCTGACCCATGTGGAGTATTCCTTCATTTCTATTAATCTTAGGTCCAATCTAACCCAAACAACTCTGACCCATGTGGAGTATTCCCTCATTTCTATTACTCTTAGGTCCAATCTGACCCAAACAACTCTGACCCATGTGGAGTATTCCTTCATTTCTATTACTCTTAGGTCCAATCTAACCCAAACAACTCTGACCCATGTGGAGTATTCCTTTTTTTCTATCAGACTTAGGTTCAATCTGACCCAAAAAAACACTTACCCATGTGCAGTATTCCTTCATTTCTATTACTCTTAGGTCCAATCTGACCCAAACAACTCTGACCCATGTGGAGTATTCCTTCATTTCTATTAATCTTAGGTCCAATCTGACCCAAACAACTCTTACCCATGTGGAGTATTCCCTCATTTCTATTACTCTTAGGTCCAATCTGACCCAAACAACTCTGACCCATGTGGAGTATTCCTTTTTTTCTATCAGACTTAGGTTCAATCTGACCCAAAAAAACACTTACCCATGTGCAGTATTCTTTCATTTCTATTACTCTTAGGTCCAATCTGACCCAAACAACTCTGACCCATGTGGAGTATTCCTTCATTTCTATTACTCTTAGATCACATCGGAGCCACACAACTCTGACCCATGTGGAGTATTCCCTCATTTCTATTACTCTTAGGTCCAATCTGACCCAAACAACTCTGACCCATGTGGAGTATTCCTTCATTTCTATCACTTTTAGGTTCAATCGAACTCAAAAGAACTCTGATCCATGTGGAGTATTCCTTCATTTCTATCACTCTTAGGTTCAATCTGACACAAAAAAACTCTGACCCATGTAGAGTATTCCTTCATTTCTATAACACTTAGGTCCAATTTAACCCAAAAAACTCTGACCCATGTGGAGTATTCTTTCATTTCTATTACTCTTAGGTCCAATCTGACCTAAACAGCTTTGACCCATGTGGAGTATTCCTTCATTTCTATTACTCTTAGGTCCAATCTGAGCCATACAACTCTGGTCCATGTAGAGTATTCCTTCATTTCTATTACTCTTAGGTCCAATCTAACCCAAACAACTCTGACCCATGTGGAGTATTCCTTCATTTCTATTACTCTTAGGTCCAATCTGAGCCAAACAACTCTGACCCATGTGGAGTATTCCTTCATTTCTATTACTCTTAGGTCCAATCTGAGCCAAACAACTCTGACCCATGTGGAGTATTCCCTCATTTCTATTACTCTTAGGTCCAATCTAACCCAAACAACTCTGACCCATGTGGAGTATTCCTTCATTTCTATTAATCTTAGGTCCAATCTGACCCAAACAACTCTTACCCATGTGGAGTATTCCCTCATTTCTATTACTCTTAGGTCCAATCTGACCCAAACAACTCTGACCCATGTGGAGTATTCCTTTTTTTCTATCAGACTTAGGTTCAATCTGACCCAAAAAAACTCTGATCCATGTTGAGTATTCCTTCATTTCTATCACTCTTAGGTTCAATCTGACTCCAAAAAACCGTGATCTATGTGGAGTATTCTTTCATTTCTATTACTCTTAGGTCCAATCTGACCCAAACAACTCTGACCCATGTGGAGTATTCCTTCATTTCTATCACACTTAGGTTCAATCTGACCAAAAAAACCTCTGATCCATGTGCAGTATTCCTTCATTTCTATCACTCTTAGGTCCAATCTGATCCAAACAACTCTGACCCATGTGGAGTATTCCTTCATTTCTATTACTCTTAGGTCCAAACTGACCCAAAAAACTCTGACCCATGTGGAGTATTCCTTCATTTCTATTACTCTTAGGTCACATCTGACCCAAACAACTCTGACCCATGTGGATTATTCCTTTATATTTATTTCTCTTAGATCCAATCTGACCCAAACTACTCTGACCCATGTGGAGTATTCCTTCATTTCTATCACACTTAGGTTCAATCTGACCAAAAAAACCTCTGATCCATGTGCAGTATTCCTTCATTTCTATCACTCTTAGGTCCAATCTGATCCAAACAACTCTGACCCATGTGGAGTATTCCTTCATTTCTATTAATCTTAGGTCCAATCTAACCCAAACAACTCTTACCCATGTGGAGTATTCCCTCATTTCTATTACTCTTAGGTCCAATCTGACCCAAACAACTCTGACCCATGTGGAGTATTCCTTTTTTTCTATCACACTTAGGTTCAATCTGACCCAAAAAAAACTCTGATCCATGTTGAGTATTCCTTCATTTCTATCACTCTTAGGTTCAATCTGACTCCAAAAAACCGTGATCTATGTGGAGTATTCTTTCATTTCTATTACTCTTAGATCCAATCTGACCCAAACTACTCTGACCCATGTGGAGTATTCCTTCATTTCTATCACCCTTAGGTTCAATCTGACCAAAAAAACCTCTGATCCATGTGCAGTATTCCTTCATTTCTATCACTCTTAGGTCCAATCTGATCTAAACAACTCTGACCCATGTGGAGTATTCCTTCATTTCTATTACTCTTAGGTCCAAACTGACCCAAAAAACTCTGACCCATGTGGAGTATTCCTTCATTTCTATTACTCTTAGGTCACATCTGACCCAAACAACTCTGACGCATGTGGATTATTCCTTTATTTTTATTTCTCTTAGATCCAATCTGACCCAAACTACTCTGACCCATGTGGAGTATTCCTTCATTTCTATCACACTTAGGTTCAATCTGACCCCAAAAAACTCTGACCCATGTGGAGTATTCCTTCATTTCTATCACTCTTAGGTTCAATCTGACCCAAGAAAACTCTGACCCATGTGGAGTATTCCTTCATTTCTGTTACTCTTTGGTCCAATCTGACCCAAAGAACTCTGACCCATGTGGAGTATTCCTTCATTTCTATCACTCTTAGGTTCAATCTGACTCAAAAAAACACTGCTCCATATGAGTATTCCTTCATTTCTATTACTCTTAGGTCACATCTGACCCAAACAAGTCTGACCCATGTGGATTATTCCTTCATTTCTATTACTCTTAGGTCCAAACTTACCCAAAAAAACTCTGATCCATGTGGAGTATTCCTTCATTTCTATCACTCTTGGGTTCAATCTGATCAAAAAAAACTCTGATCCATGTGGAGTATTCCTTCATTTCTATTACTCTTAGGTCCAATTTGACCCAAACAACTCTGACCCATGTGGAGTATTCCTTCATTTCTATCACTCTTAGGTTCAATCTGACCCCAAAAAAACTCTGATCCATGTGGAGTATTCCTTCATTTCTATTACTCTTAGGTCCAATTTGACCTAAACAACGCTGACCCATGTGGAGTATTCCTTCATTTCTATTACTCTTAGGTCCAATCTGACCCAAACAACTCTGACCCATGTGGAGTATTCCTTCATTTCTATTACTCTTAGGTCCAATCTAACCCAAACAACTCTTACCCATGTGGAGTATTCCTTCATTTCTATTAATCTTAGGTCCAATCTGACCCAAACATCTCTGACCCATGTGGAGTATTCCTTCATTTCTATTACTCTTAGGTCCAATCTAACCCAAACAACTCTTACCCATGTGGAGTATTCCTTCATTTCTATTAATCTTAGGTCCAATCTGACCCAAACAACTCTTACCCATGTGGAGTATTCCTTCATTTCTATTAATCTTAGGTCCAATCTGACCCAAACATCTCTGACCCATGTGGAGTATTCCTTCATTTCTATTACTCTTAGGTCCAATCTAACCCAAACAACTCTTACCCATGTGGAGTATTCCTTCATTTCTATTAATCTTAGGTCCAATCTGACCCAAACATCTCTGACCCATGTGGAGTATTCCTTCATTTCTATTACTCTTAGGTCCAATCTGACCCAAACAACTCTTACCCATGTGGAGTATTCCTTCATTTCTATTACTCTTAGATCCAATCTGACCCAAACATCTCTGACCCATGTGGAGTATGCCTTCATTACTATTACTCTTAGATCCAATCTAACTCAAAAAGCTCTGACCCATGTGGAGTACGCCTTCATATCCATTGCTCTTAGGTCCACTTTGATCCATGTGGAGTATTCCTTTATTTCTATTACTCCTTGATCAAATCTGACCCATGTAGAGTATGCCTTCATTTCTATTACTTATGGATACAATCTGACACAAAGAGCTTTGACCCATGTGGAGTACGCCTTCATTTCCATTACTCTTAGGTCCACTCTGACCTAATGAGCTCTGATCCATATGAAGTATGCCTTCATTTCTATTACTCTCAGGTCTGCTCTGACCCAACAAGCTCTCACCCATGTGGAGTATGTCTGCATTTCAATTACTCTTAGGTCTGTTCTGAGCCAACATCCAAGTGAATCAAACAGATCTGTTTGAAAATTATTAGTATTGGATAGGAACACTCAAAACTCTAACTGTGTGCCAACAAATGTTTATTATTAAATTGAATTTTTAATGTTTGATAAGTATACTTGAAAGCATTCCATTCATTGAAAATAATTTTTTTAGAAATAGTTATTTGAAGCTATATGGTGTCCAGTCTGAGGTCAGGAGAAAGCTGTGTTACCGTTTTTTTATCTGACTCCATTCTGAGTTATACTATTTTTACCCCACGTTGTTTTGTTGATGTAACTCCTAGAACAAGAAAGGCCCAAAGAGAATTATACAAAAGAAGACAGCAACAGATAGGAAACAAAGACATTTTGTTTTATTTTCCTTTATTTCTTGGGTTCAAAAACCATTCACTGGGTAAGCGAATTATCCCTGAATACAATTGAAATGGTTGAATCCCCCAGTCAAGGTGTCTAAATATATGTTTCTTGGTAGATGCGTGTCCTCATTCGGTATTTTAAAGCTTTAACATGGTGTTACTCGTTTTGGGGAGTTTGTCCAAGTCCAGTGTTTTAGTTTGTAGTTTGATAGGTCCATTTTGTAGCTTTTGTATTTTGGCATATGACCGAGACAAGTACTACTAGTGAGAGGAATAGCCAAACGCGTTGTCCAAAGACGAACGCATGGCATCCCACTAGTTCGTAAGGTGTTGTTACTCCCCTGGTCCCTGCCTGAAAGAGAATGAGCTTCCTCCTTTTGTTGGGAGGTCCCTTTTTCTTTACACATGTATTGTCCCTTTTTCCTGTCAGAGACCTCTGGGAGTTTCTGCATATTTTAATAATTTTCTTTTATTTATTCAGTTTAAATTTTTTTTTAAATTTATTTATTCATTCCCTACAGCAGTAATTATATACCAAAAATTATCATTCATTGTTTAAATTCATATGATTGTATAAATTATAAAACACCCTGTTATGGGTGGTTTAGAATATGCTGTATCTTCTGCAGAGGAATAAAATCTGCACAAAGGGTCTAGCAATTGCTAGTGTTAACTGGTGAGGCTCCAGTTTTAGAAATATTGGAGATATAGAGTCACTTCTTCTATGCCATTAATCCCAGATCCAATCTGGAGTGACAATACTTGTTTATGGATCAAATAGATCTGTTTGAAAATTAATCGTATTAGGTAGGAATTTGTGAAACCATATAATTGTAAAAATTATTTGTATTAAGAATAATTACTTGAAGCTATAATTGTTTATTAAGGATTATCATTATTATTAGTTACTTGAAACTATATAACGGCTTGCAAATTATTGGTATTTGATAGGAATACTTGAAACAATACAACCGGGCAAATAGATGATTATTAATAGGAATTGATACTTTAAACTATATAAATTTGTATAAATTATTAGCATTTGATTAGAATGGTTGATAGCATGCATAATTTCTTATGAATTATTAATATTAGGAATACTTAAAACCATACAACTATGTGCGAATTATTTGTATTTCGAATAGATGGTATCAAATGTTTATAGACAAACAAAAAACTCAGTAGAACATGGGAAATAGACTGAGAATTAATTTTTTTTATTTATTGCAGACTTTTTGTCCTCATCTTGGTAGTTTTTGTGTTGTTTCTTCTTTCACTACGTTTCGGCCAAATTTCACCTCTAGCCTTCTTCAGGTGATTTTACCATGAACTCGCAGAGGAATGCTGAGTCTTGTAACCGTATCCCCAGTAATTATTGCCTTCCATAGTTGTTGTCTATCGCACCATGATACGGTTACAATTTTTGTTCTAATGGTATTATTTTGTGCTGCTATTAAGAAATTCAGTTTCTCTCTTCAGGTTTCCTCTACTTAGCCATGTCCAAACACCATATCAAGTCTAGAAACTCATGAAGATATGGAGATATTCATCATCATCATCTTGTCACGCAATCAGCACTGATATCCCTGAATCTCTCTCGCCACCCCTCCCTATCGTTCATTGCTTCCAGTCGGTCCCCGGGCTCCACCCCGTATACTCACAGAGCTGCTGTATGTAGGTTCGAGCTGGTCATCCTACTTTTGCACGGCCATGTGAAGGGGTTCATAGAGTACATCACTTATGAACTCGTCCCTACTTCTCCAGTAGTGTCCTGCATTTCTGGTTTGTCTAACTTTGATAGTTTTCATGATGGGTGGTAGGTGGTCGTACGGCTGCTGCTTTGTGGGGTGTTGCCGCCTGGACTTGTTCAATTTTGCTCGCAGCATTCTTGTGTAGTTGCCGTCAAGCTTTTTCTCCGGCCGTTTAGTTAGCGTTCATGTAGTGCAAAGGACTTAACAATAGATTAAACCACGAAAAATCTTGCATTTTAACTTCTAAAAACACTTACAAGAATCGTTCATAAAGTTCTAAGCCTTAACGAGAAAGAAGAACCATAGGTAAACATTTTTGTTGCGGCAACACACTACCATTTCTTATAAAACAAGAAAAAATAATTGAAATTTATATTTTTATTTCTGTGCAGGTGAGGCCCATACAAAAGTGTGAGATTAATCTAAAATCTTTTTGAACGACCTTTACAGACTTCCATTATTCATTAACTTTCAAATCAAAAACATCAAAATCTCAAAAAATTATTTAAAATTCATTAACTTTTATAGACTGATTTTCCTTCTTAATTACATCTTCAGGGAAAAAGAAAAATTCCCAACAGCTATTCAGACAGTTAAATAATTAAGGTAAAGTTCAATTTCCTATTCATACATGAATGCCAATCAGCCTTGAAATAAATATCTTCTGATGATGTCCTAAGGCCGAAACTAGTTGGGATTAATAAAGTCATGAGATTTATTTACTGTTTATGTCTATTCTTTTGTTTGTTTTCTCTCTCTCTCTATGTGCATGTATGTATGTTTATATATAACAACAGTATATGGTTGTCACTATATCACTTATATAATAAACATGTATAAAAAAATTTTGTTGTAGGTCCAAAGAGAGAAAGAAATATCTTAAAATGACTAGGTCCATGGATAGATTTGTATTTTTTAAATATATATATTTATTTTGTTCTTACATACGTGTATGTTTCCAGCTTGTTGCTTTCATCAGAGAACATATATGGAACAAGGCCTTGTGAATGGGGTACTTAATAAGACTTGAACTCACTTGTGTTTGAAGTTTGAATAGTTTTCAGTTGGTTATTGGTTTATATAGTGATCACTCCTTTCTTTTCTTTTCTCCAAGTGTATCTATCTTAGTCTGTTCACCCCTAATTGGTCTTTGATATTTGATACACCAACTGCATCTCTGTAGAGTGGAAAGACCAAACCCCCGAACGAGTGTCCAGATTATAACACTAAACAATCTGATGGCAAGGTTCCAGTAATGCTGGAGCTTTTAGGAATGTGAAGTACCCCTTCATTGCAATTACTCCTATTCCACTCTGATCAGGAGTGATAACACCTGATAGAGTTATGGAGGTGCCCGTGGTGTAATGGTTATCGTCGTAGGAAATGGACATGGCGACACGAGTTCAAATTTTGGACGAGGCTGATTGCATTTCACATAGCACTAATACCCTTGGGAAAGGTATGAATCCAATTATTCTCCCTCCAGCTATGGGTAAATAGTGGGACAGACTGGGTTCTTCAGCCTTGGTGAAGCAACTAGTCTAGGAGAAGGAAAACTCTGAATTCAAACCTGTTAAACTTTGCTTCAAAATTGACCTTGTGTCATATCCTGCCCGAGCAGAGGGGTTGTTAAATATGGATAACACCTGATAGAGTCCTATTAATTATGTGTAAACAAATGATTGTATAATTGAGTTGTTTGCGATGCATAGAAATACTTGGAACCATTTGACTATGTGCAAATGAATGAATTGTATTGAATAGAATAGTGTTAAATAGCAAGACTTGTAACCACTTCACTGTGTGCACACAAATTATTAATATTGAACAGTGGGAGATAGCAATAATTGAAACCGTTTAATTGTGTAGAAACTCTTAGCAATACTAGTGTAAAAACAAAATTGTTCTAACTCATGTAAAAGTGAAATTAGCTACAAATTGTGTGCAAAGAAATGACAGATGTTAAATTGTGTCTGTTATATAGCAATAGTTGAAACCATTTAACTGTATGCATGTGACACTACATACAGGCTTATCTCTATAAAGAGCGTGTATGTGTATATGTGCCTGCATGTGTATGGTTATGGGTTGGCCATGGGTATGCATATGCGTGTGTCCATATAGGGGTCTGGAAATAGGAATGTTCACCTCTCCATATATACAGAAGGTCAACCAGCGGACAGTTGGAAGAACACGGTCAGTCAGTTACTAGAAGGAATAAGAGAAAGATACAAGGGTCAACTAGAGGACAGTGTAAAGGAGGGAATTACCACAGAAAGAGGGTGGGAGACTGACACAGGAGGACAGTCAGAGAAGTACATGACCAGAGGACAGATAGCTAGGAGAGAAGAGGCAGAGATGGGCTGAGAAGAATATGAAGACAAAAGAGACGGGAGGTATCAGAGAATGGAAAACAGAAATAGGCAAACATATATATTGGCTGTGAGAAGTTTTTTAGTTAGGGATTTCCGGGGAAAAAATGATTACATGATTTTTTCCTTTCCAAATACGTTTATTCAGCCTTTTGTGTTTTCACCTTGTTTCATTCTCGGTGGAATTGTCCCAGACATGCATTTCAATTTGCAGAAAAAGTAGACACAACTGAAGGGTTGGATGATTTTACAGCCAAAAGTGGTTATTCTGGAAGTGTGTGGCCCGGTTATATATTCCCATATGCAAACAAGAGATTAATAGTAAATAGAAATACTTGAAACCTTTTAACTGTGTGTAAAAAAGTGAGCTCAGGCTCGTTTAAAAATACTATCAACAAAATGTGTTTACAAATCATATATTTAGTATATATGTATAATAGGATTCGGCATTAAATAACATATGAAGATTGATATGCCATAAAACCCATCCCAACCAACCAACTTCTGAATGTAGGACCTTTTGGGCTCAACCCAAAAAGCTATTCTCACAAGTCCATTAATTGAAAGCAATAAAAATTATTCATTTGTCATTGACTTTGGTTGGACTTGACTCAAACTATCATGAATAATTATTTTGATAAAGATAATCTTTAACCCAAAAGACTAAAGGCCTATCTAAGTTTTGTGCACGTTTGTGAGTGTGTATGGGGGGGATTGGTACTCTGTTTTGCTAACCCAGACATTGAGTGGTTAACATAAAAGATTCTAGTTGTAGCTGAGACAATTTCTTGCGTTAAAGAAATTTTTAAAAAATACTATTGAAAATATTTTGTTTTTTGTAGAATGGTCAATTGTCAAGTATCAGCAGTGGAAATTGGTACAGGCACAAATATTTGGGGAATTCTGTATAGAAAAATATGTAGTTAGTGCTGGAATTCTTCTAAATTATACATATAATAAATTGTTAAAAATAGAAACCTGAGTATCGTTAATGATCTATAGTTGCCACTCATATACATATCATACTTTTTGCTCACAACTTTCTTATTAAGTAGGTTTTCTAAAATAATTTTACATCTCTATTTTTCAAGTAATTTCTTATCAAATATTTTTGTTTTTATTTTGATTAAATGCTAACAGATATGGAAACATTAAAGAATTATTGTAGTGAAAAGAAAAATGTTTCTGGTAAGGTGTAGATTGTATCTTGGCTGGTTCAAGGAGAAGAATTAGCAGATCTCTTTTTACATCAGAGTTTTTTTTTCTACAACTTTTAGTTCTTTGGTATTTTACGGGCTTCAGGATTGTAAATGGTAAAAGATGATGAGAAATATAGGATTGTGAATTGGTACATGGAAAGAAAAGAAAAAAAAAACGGTTGAAGCAAAAGAGACTTTAGATTCATTTCATCAACTAAAGAATGATAGAAAATATCTATTCCCACTTTTCTCTTTTGCTTCTATTATCTTTTCCCTACCATCTTCTTTAATTTTCTTTTCCTCCCCTTTAAAATAGATTTTAATTTTTAGCGAAAAGTTTTTGTTGTTGGGCGAAGGATAATATTTGCTTACTATTGGTTTTTAGCGAGGAAAGATTGTGACGTATGTGTGTGTGTGCGTTTACGTTGAGTTGTTTCCTCGCTAAGTTTGTAATTGTTGATAAAAGGAGGAGATGATTAAGTAAGGGGAGGATGATGAAGAAGTAAGATGCCGATAGTAGAAATGTGTTTTTAGGAATGGTTTTTATTTAAAGCATGGAAAATGTAGTTTGTGTTTGTGCTGCAAGACTCGTGGAAAGGTTGTGAGTATAGAGAGAAAGGCAGCGTGTGTCGTCAGACGTGCGAGGGATTGTGTTCGCCGTAGTTTAGCGAAAGCCATGTTGCCGTTGGAGGAAATTAACTTTGGAGTCACCGTGGTTTTGTGCGTCTGGTGGAGAGGCGTGCATTGTCTCCATTAAAGTGGCCCAGAGGTGAATTGATAGCTAGGTGCCGAGAGCTTAATTGTTCGTCGAATCGACATAGCCAATTTTGGGGGTGACATAAAGTTGTGCCTGTGCGTGGCATGTTGAATGTATCTAATTTATATTCAACTGGGATTCCTTGGAAGGAATCCATAAATTAGATAGGTTCCCTCAGGTATCCATGCTGCTGCTGCTGCTATTTAAGAGCCGTAGTGAGACGTCTGCACTGGGCGGCGTTGTCCAGCTAAAGAGAATGTGTTTGGCAGCTTACCCAATTTGCTGCTGCCCGTAAAGGAGGTCCGGATTAAATAGGATACGTCATCCTGATTGGGTGAAATTATGTGTCGAATTAAATTGCGCGCCAAACCAAAATACGAAATTTTCCTTCCACTACAAATTCTTTATCCACTTTTGTCGTCTATTAAAACTTCTTTTTTTTCTTCATTCTTTTCCCGATTTTTCCTCTCTTTTTTCTTTCCCCTCTCTTTAGTCACCTTTCTGAGATAAGCTTAGCTGAGTTCTTGACAGTATCAAGAGGAAATAGGTAAGAAAGATCATACTACTGTAGTTTAAGGGAAGAAGTTTTGTTTCAATTCAGAAAATTCAAGCACAGGAGACAGGGCAAAATACAAGATTATCTGTTCAAGAAAAATCCTGGAAAGGAAGAGAAGCAGAAGAAAAGGTTCTAAAATTTTGATATAAAATCAATAAATCTTGTTTATGTAAACAGGATGGTACAAAAGTCAATTAACAGTCAACAATTTTGAATTAAAAAATAAACGTAAAGAAATATTTCTTTGTTTATATTTATTTTGTTGCTTGAAAATTTGTTTCAGGTAAATATAAATGTATATATATATATATTTCTAAATGGCAACTTTTGCACTTTCGTATATGTGTGTGTATATATATATATATATATATATACACACACACATTTCTTTTAAATGGTAACTTTTGCATTATCCTGTCTGTGTGTGTGGATACATATATTTTTAAAATGTTAACTTTTTCACTATCTTGTGTGTATATATATATATATATATATTTCTAAGAATGAATAAATTTATTTCATATATTTGTGCTTTCTATGTGTTTCAAACTTCATGGCCCTCATCAGGAGATTAATAATAGCTAAGGTTGCCTCTGTTTAAATCTTTACAAAGAAAATTTTTTTGATATGAGTGTGATTCTTATAATTCCAGGATTTTTTTTTTCATGTATATATTTACAAGTATCTACTTTCTGTGTGTACATGCATGTTCATCCGGTTATTGTTTTTTTTTTCTATTCCCCCATTCTCTCTCTTTCTTTCTCTCTCTCTCTCTCTCTCTCTCTCTCTCTCTCTCTCTCCATTTCTGAGTTGAATGTGTTTGCGAACGTATTAGTACATATTTAATGTGCATTTGGTTATAACTGTTTTTTCTCTCTCTTCCTTTCTGAGTTCGTATCACAGATACATTTTACGATAGTTTGTCTGTGTAAATATTTGCGTTTGTGAGTATGTGTGTGTGAAGTTCAGTTCTGTTTGTGCACGTGTGACAGTGGAAGTGGGGGTGTCCTCGTGGTGTAATGGTTAAAGCGATGGACTGCGGAATCGTTGTACGCGAGTTCGTACTCCAGTCGCGGTATTACGTTCACTTTCGGGAAAGGTATGAACCCCCTTATCCTCCCAGCTATGGGTTAAATAGTACCACTACTGTTCTTCTAGGAGAATGGCTTTGGCATTAAATAACCTAAAAAGAGTTGATATGCCATTAAACAAACAAAGAAAGAAAGAAAGAAAGAAACAGTGGAAGTGTGTGTTTGTGAGCACACACACGAAGTTAGGCTTTGTTTAATGTTGGTTTAAATTCATCTATGAAGTTTTTCTTTTATTTGAAGTAATGAGTTGTCATCAGTCTGGTATGTTGGCATCATTTTTGAGTTTCCATTGCTGTATTCATAAAAGTGTCTTGATATATAGAATTTTCTATTTTCTGGTAAATTTATATTGCTTTTATGTAACGAGACTCTATTGTTCAGAACCTGAGTCATCCTTATGTATACCTTTATAAGGTTGCAACATTCAGTTGTGTAGACTACGTTTTTTAAATTGCTGCTTAGATTTTTATTTATTATGTATGTTGTTTTGGGGTTTTCGTAAGATTCTTCTTGACGAGTTTGTCAAAAGTTTTTTTAGTGACTATGGTGCAGATCCTACATGCTAGAGTGAAAGGGGTGGTTTTTATGCAGTTTTGTGGGTGATAGCTTTTGAAATATAGGTATTGTTAGTTGTCTGTGGGTGTGTGGTAAATTTCTATGATAATTTGGCCATTTTAGTTTTTATTGAGGGTGTTTAAAAATGGTATTTCTTTAAAGCAGTGATCCATAGTGAATTTTATTTTATTTTATTTTAGGGTGTGGGTTTTGGAGTAAGTTATATAAATCCTTAATGTTGCCCCATGGGCATTTCCAAAATATGAAATAGTCATTTAGGTATCTTTTTCATGAATTAATAAATTTTGTTTTTATATTGTATATATATATATATATATATATATATATCTATATTTCATTGAACCATATAGACATTTTTTGTCTTGATACATTTGTACTTATCCTTTCAAGTTGCCATATCGATGTTATGATATCTGGTTGGAATTGGTTGATAAACCTTCCATAATTGATTGGTTCCATAATACTTTCGGCCTCGTCTTGGGCGTGTGTATTGCAAAAGTAATGTCACCTTTGCGCATACATTACTACTTGGTAAGAATTAAGGGTTTATTGTTTATACTGGTGTATTGTTGTAGCGTTCATTTTGAAATTTGATTCTATATATAGCAGCAGCCGCTAAAGTACATTAACACTGGATTGAAAATTAGTTCTATTGAATTTAGGATGTTTCTTTCTGGTGTGTAGGGCTTTCTGAATCTGTAGTATTGAGTTTAAAAAGTGGATGTCATCTCTAATACTGCTTTTTTATATATAGGAATGGTTGTAGTCAAACATCTATTAGTTTGCTGAGTCTGTTGATGGGGCAAGATGGGGCTGCTAATATACTACTGTAGGTCTAAATTTTAGGTCAGTGGAATTTGGAATTTCTACATATTCAGATTTATGTGTTTTTTCTGCTATTCATATTTCCTCGGACTTGTGAATTTTTGGTAATCCGTAAAAATTGCTCGTTGTTTGAATGTAGTTAGTTAAGAAGTCATTGTCTTTTTTAATTGATGTTTCATTGTGTGTTTTGCAGAATTTTAAAATGTTTGATATTGTATCATTATCTATGTTTCTATCAAGTAATTTTTAGTTGGTTTCATCCCTTGGCATTTCTTTAATTTTTGTTCTATAATATGTTTAGCCTTAGTTTTAGCGAAGTGAAATTGTTATTGTTAGCGAGAGGGAAGTTTGTCGTTGGGCGAGGAATGGTTGTAACGTATGTGTGTTTATGTTGTGTTGTTTCCTCACCAAGTTTGTAAGTTCCTTCGCTAAAGCTTGTTGGGTATATAAAGGAGAGATGAGGTGCTGCAAGACTCGAGGAAAGGTTGTGAGTATTGAGACGAAATTGAGTCATGAGAAGTTGAGAGGGCAGCGCGT
This sequence comes from Sepioteuthis lessoniana, assembly GCA_963585895.1. NCBI lineage: Eukaryota > Metazoa > Mollusca > Cephalopoda > Myopsida > Loliginidae > Sepioteuthis > Sepioteuthis lessoniana. Next base: position 6,339,487 of record OY757917.1, read on the forward strand.
GTCGTCGGACGTGCGAGGGATTGTGTTCGCTGTAGTTCAACGAAAGCCATGTTGCAGTTGGAGTAAACTAACTTTGGATGTCACCGTGAGTTTCGTGTGTCTGGTATTTTGGGGGAGGAGAGTATGCGTTGTCTCCATTAAAGTGGCCCGGAGGTGAATTGATAGCTAGGTGTCAAGAGCGGAATAAAAACATCGCGTTGACATAGCCAATTTTGGGGGTGACATAAAGTTGTGCCTGTGCGTGGCATGTTGAATGCATCTAATTTATATTCAACTGGGATTCCTTGCGAGGAATCCATAAATTAGGTAGGTTCCCTCGTGTGTCCATGTTGCTGCTAGAAGAGCCCCCAGTGAGACGTCTGCACTAGGCGGCGTTGTCCAGCTAAAGAGAATGTGTTTGGCAGCTTACCCAGTTTGTTGCTGCCCGGGAAAAATAGGTCCGGGCTGAATAGGATAAGTCATCCTGATTGGGTGAAATTATGTGTCGAATTAAATTGCGCGCCAAACCAAAATACGAAATTTTCTTTCCCCTACATATGTTTTATCTAAAATGACTAGGGAGTTTACCATGTCAGCTTCTTTTATAATTGTTTTTATTTTCCTGTTTAATTTTAAGACTCGTCTTTGTGTGAGAGGTTGTTTTGTGTAGTTTTTTTCTTTTAAGTTAATATTCCAGCGCTTTTCGAAGAATGTGTTTAATTTAATCTTGTTATCTTTATCCAGGAAGAATTTTACTTTTACTTTTGCAAAGAAGGAGTCTGTATTTTAAAAATTATTATTAAATGTCTCTATCAATCTAAATTTTCTTTGAAATTCTTTGAGTTCTTTTTTTTAATTCTTCAATAATACTTTTGAGGTGGGGCAATATTTTAGACCTAGTTCTTGTAAATCAATTTAATTTGCATCTAATTTGTATGTTGATAGATTGATTATTTTAGGTTTTATGTTGTTAGTCTTGTTAGATACGTTATGTAAACAGTCTTTTTGTTTAGCTTGTGTTGTCTAAAAATGGTTTCTTTTTATGTTTCTTAAAAATGGTTGCTTATTGTGTTGTTATTATTTCTTGAGTAAATCAACTAGACTTCTAACTAGGACAGTTTACTCAAGAAGAACTCGACTCAGTACGGAGAAAAATATAAGATAGGCAAGCAGCAGGCCTTGACGAAATGCCCCCAGAAGTATGGAAGATAAGGGAATTTGACGACATACTGCTCCGATACTGTAACGCCGTATGTAACCAGAACACAATAGACAGATGGACAAAAGGCTGCATCCTCCCTTTCACCAAGAAGGGTGACCTTGGAATTACCAAGAACTACCTGTGGAATATTGGTTAACTCAAGTAGGGTATATCCAAAAAGGCTCTAAGTAATTCTGTTGAGGATAAATAGATGAATGGATACCACTCATGCAAATGAGTTGGATAGGTCCATTCTTGTGAAGTGAGCCAATCCACATGCTGTACACATGCTGCTCATGCACTCTTCAATAAAAGAGGTGAGCTTTAGCTGGCTAGCTTTTCAAGGAGCCAGCCATGTTACTATTGGCTTGAAGGTGAGTGCTATTCATTAATGTTCTATACTACCAAGTTATAACCCTTACATCCATAGTGGCTAAGATCTTCAATGCTCTACTACGCAACCGCATAGAACCGAAAATTGAGAAAATTCTTGGAAGAACCAAAATGGCTTTCAGGGAATCGATCCCCAACATCACAAATTTTGACTATCAGTCAAATTTTAGAAGATGTTCAGCAAAAAACCTTGAAGCAACACTATTATTCATCGATTTCTCCATACACAGAGGAAAAATGGAGCAAATACTTCTCGCCTACGGCTTCTCCAAAGAAACTATCGCAACCATAATGATGTTATATAAAAACACGAAAGTAAGTCCGCTCACTGGATATGAGACACAGACTACTTCAACATTGTTGCAGGTGTGCTACAAGGAGATACATTAGCCCTATATCTGTTTATAATCTGCCTAGACTATGTGCTTATTACGTCTATTGATTTAATGAAAGAAAATGGTTTTAAGCTGGCGAAGGAAAGAAGCAGAAGATACCCTGCACAAACTATTACAGATGCTGACTACACCGATGACATAGTGGTTCAAGCAAATTCGCCCATCTAAGCCACATCCCTGCTAAATAGCCTGAAACGAGCGGCAGGTGGCATAGACCTCCATGTCAACATAAACGAAACAGAATACATGCGTTTTAATCAAAGAAGCAACATCTCCACACTAAAAGGCGGCCCTCTGAAACTAGTGGACAAGTTCACCTGCCTCAGAAGTAGCGTCTCATCAACCGAGAATGATATCGACATGCAACTAGCAAAAGCATGGACAGCTAATTGATAGGTTATCAGTCGTATGAAAGTCAGACCTGACCAATAAAATAAAACGCAGTTTTTTTTCCAAGCAGCGGTTATGTTAATACTGCTATATGGATGCACCACATGGACCCTAACTAAACATATGGAGGGTTGACCTTGTGCTGTAATAGTTAAAGCAATGGACTGCAGAATCATAGCCAGCGAGTTCGTACTCCAGTCGTGCTATTACGTTCACTTTCGGGCAAATACCCTTGGGAAAGGTATGAACCCCCTTATCCTCCTTGCTATGGGTTAAATAGCACCGCTACTGTTCTTACAGATCAGCTTTGGCATTAAATAACATACAAAGGTTGATATGCCATTAAACAAAGAAACCAAACCAAGCCTAAACGTATGGAGAAAAAGCTTGACGGCAATTACACAAGAATACTGCAAGCCATACTGAACAAGTCCTGGAGGCCACACCCTGCAAAACAGCAGCTGTACAGCCACCTACCATTAAAATTATTCAAATTAGACAAACCAGACATGCAGGATACTGCTAGAGAAGTAAGGACAGACTTGTAAGCGATGTACTCCTGTGGACACCTACACATGGACTGTAGTTGAATTTTTCTGTTTTGTCGTCCTCTTCGTCGTCTTCTTCTCCTAAAACGGCAGTCAATAGCGAAACGACGTGCACGCGGGGATCTGGCTAATTCAAAACCAAGATTCCTACACTCAGACATGCACAGCTTTTATACCGCCGGGGCCCACGCTTATTCAAATGAGTACAGGTCTTGCTTTCGGTCTAGTCCCGCACGCGCATTGCCATTACTGAGTCCGCCGCCGTGATGTTTACCTCGTCATGCATTCTCTACACTCCTTCCTGCTCCCTGATCACAGCACAGGCAAGGTCACGTTGGCAACCTCCGGCGTGTGCTTCGTCGCAAGGGTGGTTCTGATGTTTTTCCATTTTGTGCTGCCTGTCGGCCAGGCATTGTGATATATCCAGTGTCAACTGAAGTCTCATCATCTGTTCTGGCATTTGTCCGAGGTCGCACGTCCTCATCATCTGTTCCGTCAAAGAGGATGGCATTTTTCCGAGGTTGCACGTTCATCACATGGCGCGGGACGCCATCGACAATAACAATTTGCGGGCTGATCACCTCTGTTACCGTTCCTTCTTGGAATTTGGACATGCATCGATAACGAGGCGGTTTGATTCATACAGGGTCGCCCACACGGTACCGGTTTTGTGTGGAGGCCGGTGACGTGGGCACTGGGTCGATATTCCTTATCCTAACTTCATATCTGTAAATCCCGTTGGCAGGTGCAGTCAACGATGATGTATCATCCTTGGGCGTGACGTTATACCAGTACACCGCTTCCTGAACAAAGCACCTCGTCCTAGCTGCAATCCGCTTAATACTGCGCTGGCATCATTCTACGATGCCGTTGCCTGCCGGCACGCAGGCACACCGAAACCGTAGGCGCACTCCCCAGTTGGCAGAAAGCTCCCTGAACTCCCCACTAGAGAACGCAATGTCGTTGTCAGCAAGCAGTTCCTGTGGTTGGTCGTGCTCAAAGAATATTGCTTCGAGGTGCTGAATGATGAGTCCTGTCGCAGCAACGGCCGCCAAATGGTAAAACATGCTGGACCGCAATCGGAAGTGTTTGCCGTTATAGTGGGTTATATCTATCCCCAGCCTTTGCCAATTAGCTTTTACCGCTAATCCCCCTTTTGTTCAATGAACTGGGGCTGGATCAATCATCTGACATTGTTCACATGCTCTAATAGCTGACCTTACATCTGCTTTGGTAATCGTTGGGCAAACCCGCCGGGCGAAATACGTGGTATGTCGAATGCCTGGATATCCACTACTCCCATTCACTTTCATGATTTGACTATTCGTCATTCCATTACTCCTCACAGCACAACACAAAGGTACAGGCTTAGTTGCAGATTTCATCCTCTCAAGCCACCTTTGCAGCACCCGGATCATGGAGTCCGCCAAATCCTGGATCGACGGGATCAGAGCAACGTCCATGGACACTGTCCATCCATACTCTTCTACCAGCGGCTTTATCGTTTCCAATCGTCGGCGGAGCAACATTTCGCTGGTGGCCTTCGTGCGTATTCTAGTCTTTCTGGTGAGGGTGTCCACCAGCCAGTGATACACGCTTACCGAGTCTGTTTTTAAGTGCATGACTTTGCATTTCCATTGTAACACCAGATTGATACCCTTCAGTGCCGCATCGAGTTCGGCCAAGTTAATGTACTGGGCGTCGTTCGCGGGTGGCAGCCAACAAGCATCTTCGAAGACAACCAGGGAACTTGCGTCTACCCACACATTGATGTCTTGTCCAGTCACGTATCATATTAGACAAACCAAATATGCAGGATACTGCTAGAGAAGTAAGGAGAAACTTATAAGCGATGTACTCATGTGGGCTCCTACACATGGACAAGTAAAAGTCGGACGACCAGCTAGAACCTATATACAACAGCTCTGTGTTGATACAGGATGTAGCCTTGAAGACCGACTGGGAGTGATGGATGATAGAGATATGTTGCAAGAGAGGGTCAGAGAGATCAATGCTAGCAGCGTGATGTGATGATGATGAATTTGGGTTGCCTTAGAAAAGTTTTCTTTTGTTATTCCAAGAGTAGTCTACGTAATTTCTTCTCCTGTAATGGGGTGTACAGTAGTGGGTGTTGTTTAACCCATTCTGCATTTGTGGGTGCGTGGGATGGTTGGGCCAATTTTTTTTCTTGTGGGTACTGGTATTTATAGGGATTAATTTTATTTCTATTTTTGCCTAAAAAGTATGTTTCTTCTGAGTGGCTACTGTTTTTAGGGGGTTGGGCCAATACATTTGTGTTTAGTGGTATGTAGAGGAATAACTTTTTCTTTGTAAGGGGTTGTATGTGTGTGTTGGTTTAATTTGTTGTATGAAGATATATATATAAGCCAGTTTGTATTTTGATAGGTTTTTCAATGGTATGGTTTTCTTTGTGAATGATATATATATATATATATATATAAATTCTTTATGAGTGAGAATATATATATATATATGTATGTGCATATATATATATATATATGTATGTGCATATATATATATATATATATATATATATATATATGACTGCTTCTCAATCTTGTGCAAGGCACGGTCTAAACAACATTTTGCCTTTTTATAGATTATAGCCATTATGCTATATTTCCCTAACCTTTTGCAGGCAGAGAAGGCAATTTGATATACTTTGCTTGTTTGCTAAATTTGTGTGGAAATCTTGGGAGATGAGGGTTTTTTTTCCTAATTGAACCCCACCCCCCACCCGGTGATTTCTTACGTTTATTTTTCAATTGATTCCAATGATGAAAAAATGCTGAATAAAAGGATCCCTTCAATCTGTTTTATTATTTCAATAAATTAATTATGATTCCCATAGTTTGTGTCAAATAAAAATTTGCTTGTACCTATAATCCATTTCAATATATATATATATATATATATATATATAAAGTTAGTAAAGTAATGTTAGTGAACATAGTTGAGGGTGATTCAAAGGCTCCTTTTTCATTAGCTATTACACCGAAGTATAGGGGAGGGCACAACTCCTTTCCTTGTATTGCTCTACTTTACCCTTGATCCGTACCTTATATTGCTGAGTGTTAAGTAAGTAGGCATCAAGTACCATTTTTTGAGTCTTTGATATGACTTGACCAGGGATTGAACCCTGGTCTCCCGGGCCATTGGCGAACACTCAAACCATCATGCCAGTGTCCAGTTTTATATATATATATATATATATATATAATTCAGACAACAATCACAAAAGTCAAGTCAGAATACAAGATTATTGGTTCAACAAAAATCCAAGAAATTCAAAAGGATTAGAGATGAATGTTATGAATTTTAAAAAAATGATACGTCTTGTTATATACACAGACACTCCCACTAGGAGGTGCTTACGATATAAGTTATCATTATTGGAAATAGACTTGATGAGTTAAATTCAAATTGTAAACAAAGCTCTTTCACTTTACACAAGAAAGCATAAATCCTTCTGTTTTTTTTTTTCTTCCAATCTATGGTTAAATAGAATGACAATCTGACTCTTCAGTTTTTGTTAAAGAACAGATCTAAGAGAAGGTAAAACTCTGTGGCATATTTGTGGCCTATTCCTCTGTTATCAGCACATCCAAAAAGTGTGGAGCTAATTCTACACAAGCCTTCACTACAATAAACATATCAACCATGAAAGCAGTCTTGTAGTGGTTAGAGTCCCTGACAGTTCACTGAACTGTTAGGCAATCTAACAATCTTTGTTTACAAAGCAGATATACACATAAATATGATGTAACTGAAAAATATTGACACTGATTATTGAACCTTTTTTTTCAAATTTAAGATTTAAATGTGTACAACAAAGCTACCTACATAATAAAATGATGTTGAGACAAGTCAGTGCCAAGTCTGTATATTTTTCGTTTTGGACAAAACAGGATGCTGTACCCTCCATACTTACCAAAGAAGGTATTAATCTCAAGGGTAAAGTTTGAAGATATAGAAAACATTAAAAAGAAATCCAAAAGTTTAGCTTCAAATAAAAAAAAAGTTTCAGAGCTACTTTGACCATCAAAAAACTCACTGGAATAAGTGTTGAACATTAAGGGGACAAATCTCCAGAAAATTAATGATTTATTCATTGTTCATTTCTACTCTGATTAAGAACAGCTTCAGTCTCAATACTTTTTGAACACATACAACACACACACTGCACACACATATATGTACTCTGCACATCCACATAAACTGCCTAAATACATACATGCACTGCACACATGCATACATTCCACACACCCACATACACATGAACTGCCCATGGTATAATGGTTACTGTCACTGGAAATGGAAACATTAACTAGAGTTCAAATTCTGGACAAGCCTATCTGCAGTTCACATAACGCTAATGTCCTTAGGAAAGGTATGAATCCAACTATTCTTCCTCCAGCTATGGGGAAATAGTAGGGTAGATTGGGCTCTTTAACTTTGGTATAGCAACTGGTCTACAAGTAGGAAAACTAGGAATTCAGTCTTTTTAAACTCTGCTTAAAAAATTCATCTTGTGTCACATACTTGCTTGTGCAGAAGGGTTGGTCAAAATGTGAACTGCACACATATATACATACATGAACTACACACATATACATACACATGAACTGCACACATATATACATACATGAACTTCACAGATATATACATACACATGAACAGCACACACACATATATATATATATATATACATGAACTGCACACATATATCTATATACACATGAATTGCACATATATATACATACACATGAACTGCATACATATATACATACACATGAACTGCACACATATATACATACACATGAACTGCATACATATATACATACACATGAACTGCACACATATATACATACACTATGCACATCCACATGCACATAAACTACACCCAGTCATACATATCAAATAATGCAAAGATAGACCTTATGACTGGTTAATTTTTCATTGCTTCTTCGATGGAATATCAATTCTTTAAAAATCTTTCTAACTTAAGTTTTAATCTAGTTGGGAACAATTAATGATTAGAAATAATTACAAGAAAATATTATTTCTTTTTGTCATATCGCTTTTGTTGATTTTATGTATGTTGTAGAAAAGAGATGAAACTCCTCTGTTTTGGAATGGACTATTCTATTTTAATAGTCACTACAATTGTAATGTTACTGGGTGGGTTATTGGAATAATAATTCAAAATAGTAATATAAAATAAAAAGGGTTTATTGTACAGTGATGTGTTAACAGAGGCAGATTACTAGCAAAGTCCCTCAAGGAAAAGCTGACCACCTGACCAACAAACATAGCTGCTTATATTCTAACAGAACAGTCCGTTCTAATACAGAGGGATATCATCTCTTCTCTATGACAAATATATATATATATATATATATATATATAATGTGGTAGAGTATCCAACGAGAAAACAAACTTTCTCAAAAATTAAATTTATTGCTTTACCTATTGTGTAATAAGGCTTGTTTTCTTCAGTTGTTGATCAAATATTTCTACACGTCTTGTGTAGGACTCTAAAATGCATTTGATGGTGATGCTGCAGTTCTGGGGCATGTATAGTACCCTTTCATTGCCATTACTCTTAAGTCCACACTAATTCAGAGTGTTTGTACTTGTAAGTACTTCAACCGGGACATTGGCCCAGCGGTTAGAGTGTTCGCCAATGGCCCGGGAGACCTGGGTTCAATCCCAGGTCGAGTCATACCAAAGACTTTAAAAATGGAACTTGATACCACCTTGCTTAACACTCAGCATTATAAGGTACAGTTCAAGGGTAAAGTGGAGCAATCCTGGGAATGGAGTAGCGCCCTCCCCTACACCTTGGTGTAGTAGCTATCGAAAAGGGAGCCTTCGGGTCACCCTCGACTATATGGTACTTGTAAGGGTGCTATGAGCCAGATAGATTTGTTGGAAAATTAGAATTCAATGTGACTGTGTGCAAATTATTTGTATTAAGAATATTTACCTGAAGCTATAATTGTTTACTAATGATTATTATTTTTAGATTTGTATTTGATTGGAATACTTGAAACCTTATTACTGTGTGCAAATTATAGTTACTTGAAGCTATAATTCTTTATAAAGAATTATTATTGTAATACAAGAATAATTATTTAGAACCTTGTAATTCCTTGCAAAAGATTTGTATTTGATTGGAATACTTGAAACCTTATTACTGTGTGCAAATTATAGTTACTTGAAGCTATAATTCTTTATAAAGAATTATTATTGTAATACAAGAATAATTATTTGGAACCTTGTAATTCCTTGCAAAAGATTTGTATTTGATTGGAATACTTGAAACCATATAATAACTGTGGAGTCCCAAATTGCACCCTCAAAGTAAATGAGTTTAAAATCCTGTCCACTTTTAGAGTAATACCTTTGGAAAAAATATGAACCCCCTCTTATCTCCTCCAGCTATGGGTTAAATAACATCACTGCTGTTCTTCTACTTTGGCATTAAATAACCTATGAAAGCTGATATACCATTAAACACAGAAGCTGAAACTGAAACCATATAATTGCTTGAAAAAACAAGACTTTAGCTTTAAATAACTCAACAAAAGTTGGCATGCCATAAAACCAATCATTTCCAGTTGTTTTTTTTTGTTTTTTTGTTCTGGAAGACATTGTTGCAGATTGGGGTGCAGATCTCATTGCACATTTTCTTACTTTACTTTTATTGTCTGAAAGCAATGAACTTATGGGGTGGATTTCACCACCGAGAATGAAAAAATGTTCATTAGGGCCAAATTTGAAGAGTAGTGGTTGTGTTTTGTCAAAAATCCTTAATGGGATTATAATCTATTGATGTTGAAAGTCACCCTGGTTTGGGGTCATTCATGTCAAATATTCCTACCTGTTTGGAAACAACTATGACATTTTATACAACTCAAATAATCCTTCTTATATGTCTGGTGTGATATTCATAATGTATCTGTAAAGAGTTTTTCATAATTTGAAATGGAATTTCACACAATAAGATTTCAACTATTTAATTTTAGGAAACCTAACTTCAATACTAAACAATGGGATGCAATATATATATAAAGCTGTACTAGCTGGAATTCTACAATATACATGAATGGAAATGTAAAAATTTAAACTGTAACTAACATTTAAAGGTAAATCCTTGTTGTTATTTATTTTAAAATTAGATGAATGAATAACAATATGTGTAAGTAAGAAAATGGATTTAAATATATCCTCAATTATAAAAATAATGAAAAAAAACTTTAGCTAACTTTTTAGGTAGGTATTTCAATTCACAATAAGGCTAACATTACCACTTGGTGAGAATGTTATAGTTGATAATCATATTATTTCACCCAATAACAATTATAAAAGCTATTAACAAAACAATTACTAATTAAAAGTACTTTATTTTTTATTCGGAAAATTAGAGAGAAAATGAATAATATAATTATTTATTCTAAATCTAATTTTTTCTCATTACTCGTATTTTTCATGTTATTTTTAAAGCAGAAATTAGCTAGTGTCATAAAAAAAATTGCTATCTTTGTCAAGCTATATTGCAAGGCTAATCAGAAACTGGTTTAAGGCAGGAAGAAGTGGTTTTGTTTTATGTAAAATCCAGACCAAAAGAAATACAGACATCCACATTAGCTTTATATATAAAAATATATACTTTCTATGTGTGCATTCATCAGAGTGGAATGCAGACTGGATGAGATGTTTTCATTGTTGGCTCTTATCTCCAAGGATCTAATGTAAAAAGAACTTTTATTACAATATTCCATTTGCAATAGAAACGAGAATAGTCTGATCAGAGCTGTACATTTTTTATGGCTTCTTCTCCCTCTCCTATTCTTCCACACCTCAACATCACCTGACATCTTCGGTACCATTTTGCACCTTTTGCCTCCAGGTGGGTATTTTTCGGCTTCTTGTTACGGAGCAGAAGGTTTAGATAATTGATTTTAGCCAATCAGGAAAAAGAAAAAGCAAAAAACAGGTAGAGAATTGCAAGTGCATGCAGAAACACAATTGGATGCACAAATACAAATTGGTTTGAGAATATCTATGGATACATGCACATTATATGCTTTAAAAAGCTTATCCATCAAACAATTTTAAAACAGAAAATGAAAGTAACTTTGTAAAACAGACACACACACACGAGTAACAATTTTTTATATACTGGCTAAATTTCTGAGATGAGTGTTCTGTTCTCAAACTAGTTGAAATTGATTCTAGTGATTGCTAACAAAAATAACGTCTTTACTCGATTCGTCTCAGCCCACAAACATAACGTCTTCACTTGATTGCGGCCACTTTCTCACTACCCTTTCTCCGACATGTAGTGTGTGTGTGTTTTATGCTTGGCCGATATACTCGCTTCAAAAAAAATTTGCATATACCACTCTCGCAAATTCTTCTCGCTCGAGACGGTGTTTTATTTTAAATTTAGGTGTTAGGGCGACCATGTTTCTTCTCTGTCTCTCTCGGACGTACCATTCATTCTGTACGTTTTGCCGTAAGTTTTCTTCTGTTCCCTTCACTCCCCCCACACGCACAATGAGAAATTATCATTATCAGCTCATCTATGTGCACTTGTTCTAATCTCATCTTAATTGTCATAATGTTATTGTCGTTACATGTCAATTTATTCCCAATGTTATCCTCATATTGGTTTTATAATTAAGATATTTGGGCTATTATACTTATAAATTCATTATTGTTTTTTTTATAAGCCCCGAAAAGCCCAATTTGTTCCTACGTTTTGTAAAAGAATAAACCGTACTTCAATAGCATTAGGGATTTGGGTGACAGCTTTTGAAGAAAGGAGACGAACGACTTTTAGTGCAACAAGATTTATATACAACAACAATAATAAACAAGGTTTTACACCAAATGGAACAAACAACAAATAAGTAACAGTTCAAAAAGAGTTCAAGGTTCCGATAAGTGGTAGGGTTTTGTAAGGTTTGTAAGGTTTAGTTGTAAGGTTGTTATAAGGTAAAGTTTTAAGGTAAGGTAGGTTATGTGAAGGTTTGCAGATAAAATGCCTTTTGGAACTTAGCTGTGAGTCCTGTTCCTTTTAACTCGGCACGTGCGTTCGTCGCTCGTGGGTCCTGGCTGGTGGAAGGTACCAAATACGTTTACCGTCAAGAGCTGCTACGAAAGGACCTGTTGCTAACAGCGGTGGGAGAGGAAGTAAGAGGAAGAATCTCCAGTGGAGCTCTTTTTTATAATGGACGCCATGTGACCCCAAGGGGCTGCTGATATTCGGTGAAACAGGATCACCAGTTCCCTTAACAAAATTTCTACACATTCCCGCCTGAGGAGAAAGCCATGAGAATGGCGATGTATTATAATTGTTCAAAATAGGTAATCATATTCCTCTGTAGATTTCCTGTGATTTAAATTTAATTTAATTTTTTTTTTTTTTTTCGCATATCTTGCATCTTGAGTTCTTTTATTTAAACATTCTGAAAACGCATCCGGATAAGTTTTTTGGGGGTTTAAAACAAAATTTACTCGCTTCTTGGGACAGGAGGAATAACCTGTAATGATAGTCTGGTAATTGTTCTCCGGAGCGCTCTTCCTAGCTCTCGCCCGGCCAATCTGTTCCTGGAAGAGGAAATTATGACTGTTACCCAGGGGGGCGATGCCTGTAGGAAATTCCCAGGCTTTTTCATTCATGCATTTGATCATCTTCATGTCCATGAACTGGATTATGTCGACTCCTATGAGTCCATGTACGCGTACCTGATCACTGTCATTATCGGTGAAGGCTAATTTATGCTTTAGATTATTTAAGTTTTTCTTTACCTCGCCGAAAGGATCAATTTTTAGGTTTATGTCGAAGACCTCGTCTACTAGGACTGGTAGGTGAAAGGTTCGATCCTTATCCACTTGAATACCCAGTACAACCTCCTCTAATCTATTCTTCCTCGTGACCAAGAAGGTACTTACTTCATAATCCCCTGGGGTGAAGGAATGCTTTTTGCATTTTAATTTTTCCGCCACCCCCTTGGAAAAGTATGACCTCTGGCTGCCGGTATCAAGCAAACAGTTGACGTTGTGTTTCTGTCTGCTCTTGGACTCTGAAAGGGATACCATAGGTAGGATGAAGGGTTGGTTAAGGGTGCGAGAGCTGTTGCACACATTAATGGACAATGCTGAATTCTTTTTCTCTTCTGCCTTGTCACAAAGTGGGGTTACATGATTCCTCGAGTTACATAGTGAACATTTAAAGGGCAACCTGTTCCGCTTCCCTATGCAGTCCTTCGTTTTATGCCTGGTGCTAGTACACAGTGTGCATATGTTTAATTCTCTGCACCTAGCTTGTCTAGTCTGGGCACTAGCGTATGTCTGTTATGTTTTGACCTGTTGACCCGGCCAAAAATGCCATTCCAGGTAATGCACTGGAAGGAGGTGACACATTCTGGTGGCAGTTGTGAGAGGAAATCGCGTGGGCGGAAATTGGCTGATGAAATGGGACGAGGTAAAAAAGATCCCATTATACTCTCATAGACTGACGCACCGGAAGAGAGTGACCTCTGAACTGGATGACAGTTATTTCCGCTCGATGACGATCACAGAGGCCATTCCAAAGAAAGCGGAAGTGACACATCCCGGTCCCCAGATATCAGAAGTAGTCGTGGAGGCGTGTCCATATCAGCGCGTGGGAGTTTGAAGGTAATATAAGGCCGACCAGTTGAGTTCAACGAGCCAGTGGAGACAGGCGAGTAGAGTTGAGGTGGTAGACGAGATGTAGTAAGGAAAGCCAGTGCTCCGGTTGAGCAGCCATGGAGAACGAGAAAGACACAACGCTGACGGCCATAACTTCGGGGTCAAAATATTTCAGTAATGTTCGGTCTCCAGCTCTCTCTCACACGCAAACTTGGAACAACCCTTTCGAAACTTACAAATAAAGATGAGAGGTAAAATATTTTATAAAGAAGTCTTCCTGCGTCTTCCTTGCGTGCATCGTTTATTCTTGCAACTTTATCATTGTGCGTCTGTTTGATTATTTATTGTGTCATTATGATGCTGCATGAACATGTACATGTGTATGTATATAAGCATATTTATTATGTGAGTATATAACATGTCGAGCAGCGACTCATAGGGTGACCCTCTTTTTTGCAAAGTTTGCAGCAACTGGGAATGCTGTCCGCCTTCATGGTGAAATTTTCCAGTGCAGAGACGTTTTTACTCTCTGCCTTGGGATTATTGTTTTGTTTTTTTTTTCTTGCTTGGATAGGCATTATTCCTTTCGGGGTTAAAATTATTTTTCTGCTGGTTTTTATTAGGGTTTTAATACTCTCATTGTAGTTATCAAATATACCCTTTATAGTTGGATAATTAGTGCCAACCTTATGCACCAACTCTATTTGGAGAATGGACGGTAATTTAGCGAATACTATGTGGGTAATAATTCTAAATCCTGGTGTTTCTTCCTAAAAAAAAATCCAGATTATATGAAGTTTATAGCTCTGATAAATCCGCACGTGTCTCAGACAAAAAATTGTTTCACGTTGATGAAATTCGCATCGTATTTGGGAGAAGCGTCTAACAATTGTTTGAATATCTCGTCCACAATTAGAGGTATATCTAGAAATTCTTTTATTAATAATTTTATGGCGACTTCATAATTAGCTTCCTCTAAAGTCAAATGAGAAATTAGTTGAGCCGCATAACCAGTCAAATAGCTCTTTAAAAGAGACAATTTGGCCTTATCCGAACTCACTGAAGAGACGCAGTTGTAGAACTGTGCCAGGAAATTTTTAAATTCAAACTTGTTACACATTCTTCCACTGAATTTCGGACATTGTAGTCGCGGTGGCGGAATACAACAGCTGTTAAAAATTGACGGGTCTCCTTCCTTACCCGCATTTTTACTGCTGCTACTATGTGGGAGGTTGGTTTGTGTGAACGTGTACTCGCCTTCGTCCAGTTTACGGTTGACTCCAAGTTGGTAGCTTGACTCCGATTCCCCATCTTCTAAGTCGCCACTTCTTGTTAAATCTATGTCCGCCTTTACACAGGCGTCATAAATTTTGGAGTTAAGAGTTTCAATCTCTTTCGACCACGCTCTAACCCTTTCTTTTCCTACTTGGAATAGAGATTTTGTTAAATTTTCTCCGGGTCTGTAAGTAGTTAAAAACCCGAAGTATCTTTCTTTTAAGGAGGTCCCTAGAGGCTAGCAGAGTGTTTACACTTTTAAGGTTTTTAAATTCAGCCATTCTGAATATTATGTCCCAATTTTTTTTTCAATTCTGAAGAAGGTAATTTCTCTTCCCTTTTTTTTTTTTTTTTTTTTTTTTTGTATTTAATTCCTTACTTCAAACCAGTCGCCCAACTCCTGCAATTTGCATTTTTACTTGCAAGAATTGCAATATGCGTTTTATCTGCGACTATATGGGGATTTTTATAAGCCCCGAAAAGCCCGTTTTTTTCCTACGTTTTGTAAAAGAATAAACCGTACTTCAACAGCAGTAGGGAATTGGTGACAGCTTTTGAAGAAAGGAAGACGAACGACTTTTAGTGCAACAAAATTTATATACAACAACAACAACAATAAACAGGGTTTTACACCAAATGGAACAAACAACGAATTGGAAAAGTTCAAAAAAGAGTTCAAGGTTCCGATAGGTAAGGTTTGTAAGGTTTATTTGTAAGGTTGTTATAAGGTAAAGGTTTAAGGTAAGGTAAGGTTTGATTAGGTAAGGTAGGTTTGCAGATAAAATGCCTGCTGGAACTTAGTTGTGTGTCCTGTTCCTTTTAACTCAGCACGTGCGTTCGTCGCTCATGGGTCCTGGCTGGTGGAAGGTACCGAATACGTTTGCCGTCAAGGGCTGCTACCAATGTACCTGTTGCTAACAGCGGTGGGAGTGGAACCAAAAGAGGAAGAATCTCCACTCGTAACTCTTTTTATAAGGGACGCCACGTGACCCCAAGGGGCTGCTGATATTCGGTGAAACAGGATCACCAGTTCCTTAACAAAATTTTTACATCATGACTGAATTTCAAGATGAGGAACTATCATAACAGGTTAAACACATAGACATAGTTTGACAAGAAATAACCACTAAAGTTGCATATTCTATCTTAGAGGGTGAATACCCAGTGTGGTTAGCCTGTAGGAGGAGATATTGTGTTTTTGATATTTAATTTCCATTTTTTGTTGTGGTATATTTAATTTGTTTTTATATGTTGTTGCGTGTTCTCACTAGTTGGAAAGTCGCAATTTATAGCGATGGGGATAACATTATTATTATAAGGTTTTAGGTTTAAGTTGGTTTTGCATTGGTTATGTTGGTATTACGTGGGTTGCGTTGGTATTTCATTGGTAGTTATCCCCTTGCTAAATGTTGATGGAAAATAAAGGTGGTGGAGAAGAACGAAGACATCGTTTAGGTTTTTGTATCAAGGTTTTAATGGCAGCGTGAAGTAAAGGAGTTACGCTGGTATGCTACGAGTCTCGTAGGAAGGAAAGAAGGTAGAAAGTTGTTAGAGTGTATCATCTAATTTGTTTTTACTAGAATCCCTTGGTCTAGAAAAATAGACCCAAGGGATCTATAAACTAGATGGCTCTCCTCATAATGGTTGATTCTGCTACTGCTATTCAGGAAAAGACGTTAAGATATCCGTTCCCATTGAGGATTTCTGAGCGAGAGAGAGATTGGCGGTCTTTCTTCAATTTTTGGTGCTGCTAGGAAATATGGTTCGGGCTGAATAGGACAAGTCATCCTGGTTGGGTGAAAATGTTCAGCGACTCTAACGGTTAAATTAAATTACACACCAAACAAAAATTCCAGCACTTCCTTAATAATTGAAATATTTCTCTGAGACAAAGTCTGGAGCAAGCAGAAAGAAGCATTGGTCTCTGCATGAACTCAGATAAAACTGGGTTTACTCGTTTTTAATCAGGATGGTGACATCTTTTCATTAAATGCTGAACCTCTGAAATTAGTAGACTAATTCATTTACCTCAGTACCAATATCTCATCTACTGAAAACGATGTCAATATATGCATTGGTAAAACATGAACTGCTATAGGCTACTTATTAACCATATGGAAATCTGGTCTCACTGATAAATTCTTCCAAGCTGTAACTGTGTCAGTACTACTATATGGCTACACCATTTGGACTTAAATGAAACTTATAAAAAAAAAAGCTAGATGGGAACTTCACAAGGAAGCTAGATGTTGTTTTGAACAAATCCTGGAAGCAACACCCCACAAAATAGCAGTTTTACAATCACTTAACGCTTACCACATAAACCATCCAAATAAGATGAACAAGACATGTTGGGCACTGCTGGAAAAAGTATGGAAGAACTCTACCCAATTATTTACCCATAGCTGATGGAAAGATAGTTGGATTCATAGCTTACCCCTTGAGTATTAGCACTATGTGAATTACAAACAGCCTTGGCAAGGATTTGAACTGTATCTCTTTTCTATAACAATAAACATGACATCATATGATATAAAACAATAATAAAAAAAATTGCTCTTTCCTTCTTTAAGGAAAGTTGAATTTCAGTAAATCAAAGTCGGTCTGACCATTTTAAGTGATTGATATCTGAATAAAATTTGGAAGATATAAAACATCATGTGTGTGTCCACTTTGTTTCATCACCACAATAAAAATATGGTCATGGTTGCAAATGCCATCAAGCCTCTTCTTGTAATATAATAATATTTACTTGCTGTAACTAGTTGTATTCATTCATGGATATATCCTAATAAATTAATAATAGAATAGCCCAAATTACAATTTTAAGTCTCACAGTTTCTTGATCATCAGGTAAGTATTGATGATTAAAGGTTTTAATCAAGAAATTGTACAACTTAAAGTTGTGAATTGGGTGACTTTATTTCTTTGTCTTTTCAATACTATTATTGTTATATTGACTCTATGATATTTTCAGAATGAACACAATTTTATTTGCTACTGTTGCCACTGCTGTTTTAGTATTTAAATAAACAGTTTGTTTTACTATAACATATATAAAATAGAAACTCATATAAATATATATATATATAAGGGTCGTTCAAAAAGTTCTTAGTCTCACATAGAAAGAAGAGCTATAGTTGAACATTTTTGTTGTGGCAACACACTACCACTTCTAATTAAACTAGAAAATCTAATTCAGATTTTTTTCTTAATATCTGTACAGGTGAGGCCCATACAAAAGTAAGAGGTATACAACAAATCTAAAATCCAGGTAAGGCTTTGAACTTTTTGAACAACCCTTGTATGTATGTGTGTGTGTGTGTATATATATATATATATATGACTATATAGATATATATACTCCCCTACCCCCATAGGGTTGAGTTCTCTAAGCGAATGAAGTAATCACGTTGCCATTAGCATTTATTGCAAGTCTCTTCACATATGAATTGAGATCTTGGTAGCCATTAAGCGGATGTATGTAAACAATAGTAATTGTGATTCACAACCATTTAAAATTTACTTTGATGCTACTAGTTACTAGTGGCTGAGGGTTAGAAGCTTGGATTGGCGTTTGAGCCGACCGGGTTTCAATCCCAGCTACGGGAAGCTGGTATGTCTAGCCACACTGATGAGTTCTGATAGAATGAAACAGATCTGTTTGTGGATGACTATATATATATAAGAAATCTATGGAGATAGGTGGATGTTATAATTTAAACCTTTTTCCCTAATGGATTCAACAACACCCAGAAAACATTACATTTATCTGTTAGATACTCTTTACCTGTTAAAAGATTCATTACATCTTACTACTTAACAACATGCAGAATTGAATCATATGATAGTTAAGTTAAAGTTCAAATTACATTCATGCATAATGCCAATCCTTTGGCATCTATAAACCTTTAAATCTTGAATGTAAACAGTCAGGAAACACTTGATGATGATGACCAAAGGCCAAAACCAGTCAGGATTAACCAATTTATTACTTTTTTTCTTTTACCAAAGTTTATGTGGCTGTTCTTTTATAAATAATCTAAGATATATATATATATATATATATATATACACACACACACAGACACATCCATGCATATAGTCCTAACATATACAATCATACTATTCTTCTTTGATATGATTACTTTGTTCATGTATTGTTTCTTTGACTCTTTTTACATGAAGAAATGATCAAATTCAGATTAATAAATCAAATCTATTAAACATTTACTTTGATTTTCTTTGTTTCTCATTTGTGTCAGTATTTATTTCTTCACTCACCCACATTTAATGCCTTTTATCCCAAATCCTTTAATATGTCTAATATCTCACAGGAATGATTTGTTTATGAACAGATCAAACACACATTAATCGCTTTGAAAAGCCTCAGCTAGACAAGTTGAACTTAAATAAACGTGAGGGCCGTTTTCAAGAAAAGTTATTTGAATTCTGACTGCATAAACAAAATTTTCATGCTGATACTTTTGAGAAAGGTATGAATCAATCTATTCTTCCCTTCAAAATGTCGTTAAATAGGGCTGACTTGGCTCTTTAGCGTTAGTATAGTAATTGATATAGGAGAAGGAAAACTCTCTACATCTGTACTCTGCTTTAAAAAAAATTGAGCTTGTGCCTCCTCCAGCCTTTGTTAGAGGGGTTGGGTAAATGCATCAATTGTGTTTTCAGCTCAGATTAGACATAATCCAAAATGAATGTATTGAAACTTTGCAAGCTACTTACATCTTGTATTTTTGGATTAGAAGTAATTATCCATTTTTCTTCAACTTTATCAAACATTCATCTCTTTATTTTGACCCTCAGTGTCACTAAGCAGAAGGAGACTTTAAACTCTAATGTAACTTTTGGACTGACTTTTTCTATTCAACTATTCTCTTCATATCTATATATATATATATTGTTGGAATTTGTTTGTAATGCTCGTTAGCTGTGAGTAAATACTCATTTGTGTAAAAAAGCAATTAGCAATGACTTGAGAGGAGACTATATGGACATTGGA
Organism: Sepioteuthis lessoniana; assembly: GCA_963585895.1. NCBI lineage: Eukaryota > Metazoa > Mollusca > Cephalopoda > Myopsida > Loliginidae > Sepioteuthis > Sepioteuthis lessoniana. The sequence goes on from OY757917.1 coordinate 6,359,395, forward strand.
GCATTCCATTGTTCTCAAGTGGCTTAGTCCATTCTCTGGACAGTGATTGGTTGCTGGCCCAGTGAATGGGTATATTAGTGTGTGTATACACAGGGTTGGTTAAGGTGTTACAGGCTTTGTATTGAGTTACCACCCATCTTATTTTTGTCTGACAGCTGGACACCAGCTGGGGTTGCTGAACCGGTAACTGTTGCTGTTCTTGTTGTTTATTCTGCACGTTAGAGTAGTGACTTCTACATATATATATATATATATATATATATATATATCTCAGTAGCAACTTTAGAAGGAGAGCTTTTCAGATTCAACCTGAAAAGCTATTCTCTCAAATCTATTTTGAAACAAAGATTTTCTCTGAACAAGTCCTTTTTCATTGAATTTGGCTAGACTCAACATCCTGACTTGAACTATAATGAATAACCATTTTATCTCACTAAATTCTATAGCTTTGTTTTGTTTTCATGTCTTAAAATGCTGATTTAGATCAATTTTGCTGATAGTTTTCATAATAATGTTTCACAAAGAAAAACAAATAACATGACTAATTTTTTCAAGCCAATGCAAATCACCCTTAAAAAATAAACAAAATCCTTCAGATAACATAACACTTTTCAAAGAATAAATATATTTTTTGTTTCTAGTTTACAGTAAAATTTTGACTGTAAAGACTGTTTTTCTCTTTATAATAATATGAGGGAAATTTACCAATACAACATTGGATCCTAGAATTCTATTCCCCATTTTAGTTGTGTGTGTGTGTGAGAGAGAGAGAGAGAGAGAGATTTGTTCTGCTACACAGACATTGAGTGGTTAATATCAAAGATTCAAGTGGTGACTGATTTAGGTGCTTAAACTGTGTCATAGATGTTCGATTTGAAAAATAGAAAAGACAAAGAGAAAATATCATTTTGGTTTTTGGAGAATGTTCAGTTGTCAAGTATCAGCTGTACAAATCTGCACAGGCACAAAGATTTGATGAATTGTATTTAGAAAAAAATGTAGTCGTATGCTAAAATTCTTATGTTCAAAATTATACTTATTGTAAATAGTAGAAATATAAGCCACTGATTTATGATGTTTACAATGTAAAGAAATGAAAATATTAAATAAATCTTAAATTGTTTTTTGTGTACAGTGCTCAATATCTGAGATGAAGTCACTTCAGTATAAAGAAATTTCCTTTCTGTGGTTAAAATGTTTTTCAAAAAGTGTCACTAAAAACTGGTTACATATAGTTTGCCCGTGGTGTAATGGTTATCGTCGTAGGAAATGGACACGGCGACACGAGTTCAAATCCTGGATGAGACTGATTGCGTTTCACATAGCACTAATACCCTTGGGAAAGGTATGAATCCAGTTATTCTCCCTCCAGCTATGGGTAAATAGTAGGGCAGACTAGGTTCTTCAGCCTTGGTGAGGCAACTAGTCTAGAAGAAGGAAAACTCTGAATTGAAACCTGTTAAACTCCGCTTAAAAATTGACCTTGTGTCATATCCTGCCCGAGCGGAGGGGTTGGGTAAATATGGTATGGTTTGTATTTAAGCTGCAGATTTTCTTGGAGGCATATTCTATTAAATATGAGAGACAAAGATTTGGAAATGTATGATTTTTTACTAGACTTTTTCAATTTACAATTGAGGTGTCATAAATAAGGATGAAGGCTGTTTAATAATTGTCTGAAATCTCTGATGTTACAGCCCAAGTACATGTACTTTTGAGCTTCATTGGTCATTGTCAACAATCTGGCTGTGACCATGCCATCTCGTAATCTATGGTATGGTCACAGCCAGACCCTTTATGTACTCATACTACCTCAATGATGGGGCTGTGGTTTCTATTGTAAATAGGTTTATAAGGAGGTGGAATTTCTATCTCCACATCCACTGGTTTTGAATTCAAATTTTTTCCTTCTCCTTGACTAGTTTGCTAATCTACAAAGTCAAAGAAGCTTGCATAGTGGAACAGTTATTATAGGAAATGGATGCAATGTCCTGAGTTCAAATCCGGGGTAAGGCTGTTTACATTTCACTTTGTGCTCAGCTCTTGAGAAAGGGTAAATAGTAGATCAAACTGACCTCTTTATCCTTGCTATGTATTGACCCAATCCTTCTGCATGAGGAGGATGTAACAAGGTCAATTTTCAAGAGAAAGTTTGAATTCAGTTTTCCTTCACTTAAACTGGTTACCATACCAAGGTTAAAGAGCCTAATTTGCCCTACTATTTCCCCATAGCTGGAAGGAAAGAACAGATGGATTTATGCTTTTTGAAAGGCATTAGCATGAAGTGAAATGCAAACACTCTTGTCCAAGATTTGAACTTGGGTCTTCAATTCTGTTTCTTACTGTGACATCTGTTACATTAAGCATGCCTCTTTTGACAACCAATCCAAGAGAAAGAAAACTTAAAAATTGACCTAGTGTTGCATCCTGCCTATAATAGAGTGATTGGGTAAATACATACGAGGTTTGAGAACCCCTTCTGTTCAACTATTTTACCCATAACTGAGAGAAGAGATGCATTCATGCCTTTCTGAAGAGTATAATGATGACATGAAATGCAACCAAGATTTCAACTGGACTTGTCATCATAAGAGTTTTTTCATTTGTCTTTCTATTACATGATGTTACAAACTTTTACTGGTCAGTTGGGTTTCATTTTGAGGTGTATTTTGAAGATGGCTTTATCCAATGTCACTCTTTGGTCTTTAAAGAGTTTTATCAGAAAGGCATATTTCTTTTGAATCAGGTAAGCTAAGTCCTTTTTCATTGCTTATACTACTCTTCTTTTAATCAATATGGAGGCATGTTTGTAAGAACTTAATTACTATAGTTTTATGTTATTCAATAAAGGTAAAAAAATGTTTAGGTGGTGAAAGAAAATATTGAATACTTTTTATAGTTTTTCAATAATTACGTTGAAAAAGTTGTGAAAAAATAATCCCATATGTCTAAGCTTTTAGTTTAATACACAAATACAAAACACTGATTTGAATTTTTACTTATAAAAAACACAAATCTCAGAGAAAGAGAGTGTGTGTTTGTATATATATATATATATATATAAAGTACAACATACTAGACATGCTGGCCAAGTAGGGACTACTTCATAAGCAATGTTCTCCTATAGAATTTTGCATATGGGCACACCAGTCTTGGCCGACCAGCAAAAACTTGCATTAACTCTGTGCAGACACTGGATCCTGTCTAGAAGACTTAGCAAGAATGATGGGTAATAGAGATGGCAAGAGATAGTAAAAGGGATCTGTACTGTCAGCATGCCTTAATTATGATGATACACATACACACACACACATATATATATATATATATATATATATATATATATGCACATACACATACATTGTCTTCACAAAATATTTATATTAAAGATTGGATTTTTGATTTTAAAACTTAAATTCCATTTTTTGAGTCTTTGGTATGACTAAACCTGGGACTGAACAACAATTTCCCTTGCCATTCGTGAACACTCTATCCACTTATAAAGAGAGAGAGAGTATAGTTTTGCGGTTTGCTATATTATTTATAAATGATGAATGCTCAGTATCAGTCAACCAAGTTGGCTGGGGCTGTAGAATATGACGACTACATCTTTACAGAGGAGTAAGACTCCCTCAACGAGTGTCCTGGATATGACACTAAACTGCATCTGATGGTGGGACTCCAGTTCTAGAGGTTTGTGATATGTGGAGTACCCCTTAATTGTCATTATGCCAGACCCACTCTGACAGTACCTGTTAAGGTTTCATTTATGGATCAAATAGAACTGTTTAATCATTTAACTGTGTACAAACAAATGATTGATATTGAATTCAATTATTAGTAATTGACAACAATACAACCATTGAACTGTGTGAAAGCAAATTTTAAGAATTTTATTTTCAAGTTATTCACTTAAAAATCATTTGAGTAAACAGGATTTGGCATTGAATTACCATCAAGGGTTGATATGTCATTAAACCAAAAATCAACAACTAACCATCAATATCAGTGACAGAAAATATGTAGATGGAAGTAGAAATAGCCAAGACATATTTATGGTGTTTGGTGACTATATATATATATATATATATATATACACACACGCACATATGCATGAGTCATGTAGACAAGGTCAGTGGGACTTGGTAAGTGTCAGTTTCACACCTATGAAATTATGATGTGTGCTAAGGTGAAAAACTAAGTCACTAAGCACCATTAACTTTGTGTCTATGCTAGTCATACTTAGATCTCTCTCTCTCTCTCTCTCTCTCTCTGTATATATATATATATATATATGTATATTGTGAAAGTGTAGATTTTGGTGAATCTGTCAAGATGATAAAAAGAATTGGAAAAGTGGATAAATCTGACAATTATGATAGGTGTAGTAATATCTCATTCTTTATTCACTGAACTTCTTCAAACAAAACATTTTTCTGAGTTTAGAGTGAAGAATTTCTGTGAATAAAGAATGAAATATTACAAAACCCATTGTAAGTGTCTGATTTATCCACTTTTTCACTTATTTTTATCATATATATATATATATATATATATATAACCAAGATGCCTTGCTATCAAGCAGTAATTAATGAGCTAGTCTCACAAACTAACTAGCTGGGGCTGTAAAATATACCGACTGCATCTCTCATTGGGGTGGGAGGTCTAACCTCTCGGCAGTGTCCTGTATATGACATTAAACAATCTGATGGTGAGGCTCCAGCCTTGGAGATTTGGGGAAAACTTCATTGCCATCACTCACTAGTCCACTCTGGCCTGGAGTGGTAGCACAGGAAGGGTCCTATCTATGGGTCAAATAGAACTGACACTTAAACTTGTGTACAAACAAATGACTTATGCTAAATTGAGTTGTTAGAAATAGAGCTGTTTGATCATTTAAATATATGTAAATATAGGTCTGATATTTAATTGAATTGTTAGTGATACATGGCAATATTTGGAGCCATTTATTTGATTGTGTGCAAATAAATAAATAGTGTTGAATAGCAATACTTGTATCCACTTTATTGTCTGCAAACAAATGGCAATACTTGGAAACATTTATTTGATTGTGTGCAAATAAATGAATAGTGTTGAATAGCAATACTTGTAACCACTTTATTGTCTGCAAGCAAATGGTAAATATTGAATAGAAATAATAATTGAAACCATTTAACTGTGTAGAAACAATAGTTCTGGCTCATTTAAGAATGAAGTTACCAACAAGCTGATCTTTTACATATCATGTCATCATCATCATCATCATCATGTCGTGCCACCAGCATGGATATCCCTGACCCTCTCTCGCCACTTCTCCCTATTACTCATTGCCTCCGACAGGTCTTCAGGGTTACATCCTGTGTCCTCACATAGTTGCTGTATGTAAGCTCGAACTGGTCGTCCAGCTTTTGCATGGCCATATGTGGGGGTCCATAGGAGCACCTCACTTATGAGCTCGTCCTTGCTTCTCCAGCAGTGTCCCGCGTGTCTGGTTCGTCTAACTTGTATAGTTTTCATGATGGGGGGCAAGTGTCCGTATAGTTGGTGTCTCGTGGGGTGTTGTCGCCAGGACTTGTTCAATACTGCTCTCAATATTCTTGTGTAGTTCCAGTCTAGTTTCTTCTCCAGCCATTTAGTTAGCGTCCATGTAGTGCATCCATATAGCAGTATCGACACAACCGCTGCCTGGAAGAAACTGCGTTTCATTTTATCGGTCAGGTCTGATTTCCATATGATCGAGAGCCTATCGATAGGGGCTAGCGTGTCTCCTTGTAGTACTCTTGCAACAATGTCGAAGTATTCCGTGTCTCCATCTGGTGAACGTACTTTCACTTTGGTGTTTCTGTAGAGAATCATTATCGCTGCTACTGTTTCTTTTGGTAGGCCGTATGCTAGTAGGATTTGCTCCATCTTCCCTCAGTGTATGGAATCGAAGGCCTTGGTAAAGTCGACAAATAGTAATGTCGCCGGAAGGTTTTTTGCTCGGACGCCTTCAAGGATTCTACGGATGGTCAGTATTTGTGAGGTTGTAGATCTATTTCTCCGGAAGCCATTTTGGTTTTTCCTAAGAATGTTGTCTATTTTGGGTTCTATGTGGTTTCGTAGTAGGGCATTGTAGATTTTGGCTGCTATGGATGTAAGTGTTATCCCTCTGTAGTTCTTGGCTAGTCCGAGGTCGCCTTTTTTAGGGAAAGGAAGGATGCATCCCTTCGTCCATCTTTCTATCCTATTTTGACTATAGACTGCGTTGCATTGCTGGAGCAGTATATCATCGAATTGTCTAGTCTTCCACACTTCTGGGGGGATCTCGTCTAGCCCTGCAGCTTTCCTATTTTTAATTCTTCTAAGAACTGAGTCGAGTTCTTCTTTGACAGGACCTAGTTTAATGTCTAATTGCTTACTGATAATTCTGGTGATCGGTTCATCCGTTATTTTCGGTGGGTTTCCTAGTAGATTTTTTTTTTTTTAAATCTACATATCATGTACATCTATTTAACTGTGTGCAAACAAATGACTGAGGTTAAATTATTACTGTTACATATCAATACTTAAAACTATTTAACTGTATGCAAACAAATGATTAATAGTAAATAGAATTATTTATATTAGATAGCAATACTTGAAACCATTTGTATGCAAAAGAAATGAGCTCAGGCGGATTTAAAAATGTATCAACAAAATGTTTTTACAAATCATATATTTAATATATATGTAAAAACAGGATTTGGCGTTAAATAACCAACAATGGTTGATATACCACTAAATCAAACAAATTAAAGTAAGGTCAACCCTCGTTAGACCCTCTACCCTTATGGTCTTGTGCCAGTCTAAGTTTAACTTAGAAAAACTCTATGGCTTATGCTTATGGCTGAAATAAGTATATATATCATGCTATTGTTTACAAAACAGAGTACATGTGTTTATACAAGAAAAAGCAATCTCCACTCTATGTGGAAGGCCTGTAAAATTTGTAGACAAGTTCACATATCTTAGCAGCAATATCTCATCTACTGAAAGTGATATTAACATATGCCTAGCAAAGTCACAGACTGCTATCAATAGGTTATTGCTCATATGAAAGTCTGATCTAACTGATAAAATGGGTTTTTTTTCCTGTGTCAATATTACTGTAAGGATATATGATATGGATGCTAATGAAACACATAAAAAAAAGTTGATGGGAACTACACAAGAATGTTGTGTGCCATTTTGGACAAATCCTGGAAACTACACCCCACTAAACAGCAGGTGTACAGCCACTTACCTTCTATCTTAAAGACAAGTTAGATGAACAAGACATGTGGGACACTGCTAGAGAAACTAGAATGAACTCATAAGTGACATTCTTCAATTAATCCCTACTCATGGATACATCAATTTTGGCCGTCCAGCAAGATCTTATTTACATCAGTTTTGAGCAGACAGAGGATGTAAATTGGAGGACTTACCTGAAATGATGGATGCTTGGGATAGATGGAGTGAGAGTCAGCTGGGTGTGAATGCTAAATAATTATCAAATTATGTTGACAACACAGATTTTCCTAATAGCAAAGATTTCAAGTGCTGATTTTCAAGGCCAATAACATATACACACTTTAAGTATATTTGTTAGCTTAACTAGTGAAATATTTCCCTCTGGCAGCAGTGATTATTGTTCAAGAATAAGAAAAAGTTAGGATCCCAAATGCTGATTTTAAAGGCAAGTCTTCAGCCTTTTTGTTGGATTAGCTAGTTGAATATTTCCTAATGGCACTAGTGGTTATTCAACCCCCAAGTAAATGCAGATATATATAGCCTTTTGAGAAAACCTGTTTTTGAGAAAGATATCTCCCTATCTATATCTATGTATATATATATATATAGAGAGAGAGAGAGCGAGAGAGCTGTCTTAAACGTGTTTTCTTAAAAAAGATAGTCAAGGTTCTTTATCAATAGTTTTTATTGATTTTTTAAAAGTTTGGTTGAGTTTTATTAGACATTATTTGATATTTTCTCTGTGTTTCACCATCATAAGTTATTTTCAAGAGTATAATAAAAATATCATTTTTTCTTTTGCTATGTCATAAAAATGTGGCAGTCTAAAGTAAAAACTGTAATGTAAGAAACACTATACAAAAACAAAAAGATTTTTAAAATCTCCCAATACTCTTGACAGAAAGTATCTCAGATATTAAAGAGAAAAGCATCAGTAGATTTTGAAGAAAAAAATAACACCTTAATTATTCTTCTGAAAAGGATATTTTACAATTTTTTTGCATGAAATGGAAACAAATTTTTAAAAATTTATAAGATGATAAGAAAAAAACAATGCACCAGTCCACAACTCCATCCTTGTCACAGACTATTTGACCAAGATGGGCATCAACACAGTTCCTCAGCCTCCCTATAGTCCAGACCTTGCTCCCTGTGACTTTTGGTTATTCCCTAAGCTCAGAGGCTATCGTTAAGAGACAATTGAGGAGATGAAAGAGGCTGTGATGAAGGTCATTGACACGCTCACACAAGAGGACTTCCATGGGGCCTTGCAGAAGTTGTTGGAATGGTACAACAAGTGCATTTCAGCCGGAGGAGATTACTTTGAAGGGGACTAGAGTTTCATGTGTGTACTATCAATAAAAGTGCTCATACGAAAAAAGTCTGGAAACCTATTGCATGCTCCTTGTATATACAGTTAAAATAAAAGACTTTAACAGTACATAATTAAGATTTTTAGGTTTATATATATATGCAGTTAGAATAAAAGACTTTAAGAGCATATAATTAAGATTTTTTAAGTTTATATATATTTGAAAAGTAAAAGTAAATTTTGCAACAGTAGACGAGGGCAACCCAAAAACTCCCTTTTCATTAGCTACTACACCAACGTGTAGGGAAGGATGCTACTCCTACTTTACCCTTGATCTATACCTTATAATGCTGAGTGTTAAGCAAGGTGGCACCAAGAACCATTTTTTGAATCTTTGGTATGACTCAATCTGAGATTGAACCCCAGTCTTACAAGGTATTGGTGAACACTGTACTCACTAGGCCAACAGAATTTGTTTAATATACAGAAAATATTTCAAAGGTGTATGAGATTAATTTGAGAAAGATTATGACTAGGATCTTGAAAGGTCAGTAAAATCTGAAGATGTGAGTATTTGTAAATGTGTATGGTCACACTAAACAACATCTGTTTGCTTATATGTCCACTGTTAATAACAATAAAAGATTAAATTCAAATAGTTACACACAATAGATATAAGTGAACTCAAAACAGCATGCAAACATGGTTTCCCAAACAGACAGGTGAATGTGATGTTGGGTATACAATGTTAAATTTTTATGATTTATAATGGCCCAGTCAACTGGGACTGTAGAATATGTCAACGGTATCTCTGCAGAGAGGTAACACCCACCCACCCAACAAGTGTCCTGGATATGACACTAAACCATCTGATGGTGAGGCCTCAATCCTGGAGCTTTGGAGAATGTGGAGTACATCTTTATTGACATTACTCCCAGGTCTACTCTGATCCAGAGTGATTGTACCTGTTAGGCTCCCAACTATGAGTCAAATATAACTGTTTAATCATTTATTATATGTGAAACTATTTAACTGTGGCAAATAGAATTATTTGTGTTTGATAACAATACTTGAAACCATTTAACTGTGTGCATATAAAACTATTAGTGTTAGCAATAATTGAAACCATTTAACTATGTACAAGCAAATGAGTCCAAGCATATGTAAAAATTGTTGCCAAAAAACTGTTTGTTTTCAAATCAAATATATATATATATATAAAGAGGATTTGGCATTAAATAACCTATGAGAGTTGATATGCCATGAAACACAACTAACCAACCAACATATAACTTGAAATCTTTTTTAGACTTAAAAATAGACAAAAAAAAAGAAAGATAAAAAAAATCATAAAAATTTTGATGCTTTTTAAGAACATATTGAATTATACATGGTGCATACGATAAGTTTCCAGACATTTTTCGTATGGGCACTTTTATTGATAGTACACACATGAAACTCTAGTACCCTGCAGAATAATCTCCTCTGGCTGCAATGCACTTGTTGTATTGTTCCAACAACTTTTGGAAGGTCCCAGGGAAGTCCTCTTGTGTGAGCGTGTCAATGACCTTCATCACAGCCTCTTTCATCTCCTCAATTCTCTCATAACGACAGCCTCTGAGCTTAGGGAATAACCAAAAGTCACAGGGAGCAAGGTCTGGACTATAGAGAGGCTGAGGAACTGTGTTGATGCCCATCTTGGTCAAATAGTCTGTGACAAGGATGGAGTTATGAACTGGTGTATTGTCCAGGTGGAAATGCCACTGACCCGATTTGAAGAGTGCTGGCCTCTTCCCTAGGAATCTCTTGCTGAACTCTCTTTGAACCTCAACATGATTACCCTAACCGTTTGGTGAATCAACTCTGGAGTGTTGACTTCTTTACTCCTCCCACACTTCTCATCATCCCTCACAGACTCCCTGCCTTCCTTGAATCTCTTATGCCACTCCAAAACTGATGCTTGATACATGCAAGATGCTCCAAAAGCAGTCTAAGGCATTCCATGTGTTTCTGTGGAATTTTATCCAAGTTTAAAACACAATTTTATTGCATATTGTTCTTTGAAAGTGTCAGATTGCATTTTTGAAATTCACTAGCTGTGAAAATCAGGGTTTAGTACGGTGTATTCCAATTGCTGCTGTAGCTGTTGATTTGAAGCTGAAATCATGAAAATTGGTCAGTCATCTCATAAGATGTATAGCAATAACATAGTGAATTTTCAAGAGTCTACAACAATTTAAAATGCCTTTACAAAAAAAGTCTGGAAACTTATCATATGCACCTCGTATGTCATTGTGAAACAGTTATCACCAAAAGAAAAGGACTCAGCAAACCAAGTTCAAATCCTGGACATAGCTATTAGTGTTTCACTTTTCAGTTTGTTTTTTTTAGAAGATATTATGCTAGTTAAAATCTATGATCAATAATTTCTATTGTACCATGGAGATATACATATAAAAACCAGATCATTACAATATAGATTATTTATGTAAGACATTAATCCTTTTTCATTTACAAATTAAAGAAGGTGAATATTTATCCTGCAACCTTAAAAAAATTTGTTTAAATAGTAAAGCAGACTGAAATCTCTAGTCATGTTGGAAGGCAAACCAGTCTAAGAGAAAGAAAAACTCTGAATTCAAACCTCTACCAGTGACCTGACTTCAAATTCCCCTTCTATCTCAAATTATGGATTAAATAGTTTGGCAGACTTTTAGACAGGTAACCCAGTCTAGGAGAAGGAACGACTCTGAATTCAAATCTCCTACCTATATGTTGGTGTGCCAGAGTAACGTGCCATGTTGTGTCAGGTCTAGAAATGTCCCTTGCTACTGTTACCAAATAACCCAATCCATCGTGTTACTTGGAGAGAAAATGAGCATCGGCCCTTTTATTGTTCTGATAGATGTCATGAAGGGAAAACATTCAGCATGGCAATCCAAAGACCTGAAAAAAAAAAAGGTTATGGGACTATAACAAAAGTTAATTGTATAAAGATCTTATTCTATTGACTGCTTGATTAAAAAACTGCAACACTCTGAACACTGTTGAATAGTTGAGTTTGGTAGTTATCTATGTCAACACTCGGTCATGATGACAAGCTGAATTAGATCTGAAATGCGGTATTCTGAACTCTGAAGAAGGAGAGTTATTCATGGCTTATTGGGGCATTCCACTGTGTGCAAGTGGTCAAGTCCATTCCCTGGACAGTGATCAGTCGCTGGCTAAGGAATGGATATATTAGTGTGTATATATACTGGCCTGTTTAGTAGTAGCATGGGGTCTGTATTGACTTACAGCCCATTTTATTTTTGTCTGCCAACTGGATGCTAATTGGAATCCCTGGGCTAGAAAGTGTTATTATCATTGTTGTTATTCTACATTTTGGAGTGGTGATTTCTACAAATTACATACTCAATACATACATGTGTTTTTGTGGATATCGAAAATAGGTAAATTTGTATTTTTCCCCCCTTTATATAAGAACATTCAGATTTGAGTAACCAAATTTGATATTGATAAATTTATTAGAGAATTAAATAAAAAGGGTGATTATGTAATATCAATTCTTTTTTTTCATCTGTATGAACTAAATATACACAAAGGAGGGGTAAGGAGTAATAATCCATTGCAATATATATTGAGTTTTTGTTATAAAAAACAAAACAATATTGACTTATCAAAGTTGATAATATTGAACCACCTTGTTACTTCAGCTCTTGCCCTCTATGTTTGCTGCAAAAAATGATTTCATTATTTTTTTACCTAATCTAATTTTTCCTCTAAATAAGAATACCATTCCTTTTTCAAATAGATTTTTAAAATGAAAATTTCAAAACAAGAAAGAGATTAAAGAAAGAAAAAAAAAAGATTAATTGGAAATGGAATTTTCCAACCCCAAAATAATAAAAGAAAGAACAATTCATTGTGAACTTTGATAAATTTTCTTATAAATCGATGTAGACAATCTAAGAATCAATATTTTTGTCACATTGACATAATCATGGTTTGACATGATGGTTTTCTCTTTATTTTACACTGCTGTACTTAGCCTGATATCCTCGTTTTGGTTGTGTGTCCTATGACACTAAACTGAATCTGGTGGTGAGGCTTCAGTTCTGGAACTCTGATGAACAATGTGGAGTACCCCTTTGTTGCCATGATTCCTAAGTTCATTCTGTGATAGTAGTACCTGTCAGGGTCCCATCTATGAGTCAAATAGATCTGTTTAAAGATTAATTGTATTTAATAGGACTGTGTGCAAAAAAAAATGCCTTTTAAGAAACAACAACTACACAAAAAATGTAAATATAAATGTACAATGAATGCAATTCCTTAACCTCTAGACATAAAATAACTCAGGAAAGGTTAACATGCCATTAAAATCAATCAATTATCTTAGTTGTCTGTTTAATTGGAGCTGAGAACATGCTGAAGAGAAATATGACCCCTCCAAAAATGAGTGTCCTGAGTATGATATAAAATGGTATCTGGTGATGAGGCTCCAGTTCTGGAACTCTGGGGAATGTGAAATCACCCTTTTGTAGCAATTACTCCCAACTCCACTCTGACCCAGTGTGATAATATCTGTTAGGGTCCCATTTGAGGGTTAAATCAATCTATTTAAAGATTATTAATATTTTCAAGGAATAGTTGAAATCACTTAACTTTGCAAACAAATGATTATTACAATTAAACAGGAATATTTACTTGTAACCATATGACTGTATGCAAATTATTTGTATTAAGAATAGTTACTTGAAGCTATAATTGTTTATTAAGGATTATAATTAGTTACTTGAAACCATGTAATTGTTTACAAAAGGAGGAATACTATGGTATCAAATAACCTAAAAAGGGTTGACATGACATAAAACCAAACTAAACCAAACCATTCCATTTCAATGATTGTTTATTGTGTCATATTTATCACAGAATTGTAATGCATCAAAATAATTATAAATACATTTTAAAAATTTCTCTTCCAATGTGTTCTTCCAACAAGCCAATTGCTCATTGTAAAATTGTGTTCCGGTTTCTTTGATTCATAATAAATAGTTCCCTTTGATATACAGAGAAGTAGCTACCATTTATTTTGAAATGTCAAAAATTCTTCCTTCATTTTCTTCCTTTTGCTTGCAAAAATAAAAGACTATTAAATAACCCAACAAGAATTGACATGCCATAAAACCACCCAAATTAAATGATGAATATATTGTCATTTCTTTTATTCTGTGATTTTAAATGAAAATGATAAATATGAAATTTGTCTGAATGTCTTTATAGATTGTGTTTATGGAGACAGTGTAGCTGATCTATTTGTATTGAATTGTTAGTTAAAAAAACTTATCCTTAAGAAAATATTTTTCTTTTTACCAGCAGATGCTAAGAATTTGTTAACTTTTATAAATCCAATTAAGATAACTGGACCAGATGAGATTCATCTGTGAATCTTCAAGAAATCTATGGAATTGTTTTCCTCTGGATAACATTTTGAATCAGTCTCTTTCTGAGGGTAAATTTCCTGAATTATTGAAAATGGCAAACAAATGTTATTTGAGAAAGGAACCAAGCTGTAAGTGGTAGTTAGAGAACAGTAAGCTTGACTTGATAGATTTGCTAGAATTGAAAAAAATTATTAAGAGTTACAGCATATTGTCTGATGAATAGCGTAGTTTTTGAAAAGGAAATTTTAATGAACAAATTTACTTTAAACACTTGAAGAGTCCTTCCTCATAGACTGCAAAAATGTGGTATGGTTGGTAAATTAAACTGTTGGCTGTGTAAATGGATCATATTCGGATTTTTAATTCTCTCTCTCTCCCTCACACTCACACGTACACACACATGTATCCTGGTTGGTTGATTAATTTCTTTGTCTAATGGTATATCAACCTTCATTGATTATTTAATGTTAAGACCATCCTTGTAGAAAAACAGTGGGGTACTATTTAACCCATAACTGGAGGTAATAAAGGGTTTTATGCCTTTTTCTAGGATATTAGTCCAAAAGTGAATGTAACAGGATGACTATAAATACATTTAAAAAACTCACTATGATATTGCCGTCCAGTGCATTAGCCACTGTCTCGAGTGGATATGAAACCATATAATTCTCTGAAATACTCAAAACCATATAATTCCCTGAAATTCTCAAAACCATATAATTCTCTGAAATACTTGGAAACCATATAATTCTCAGAAATACTCACAACCATATAATTCTCTGAAATACTCACAACCATATAATTCTCTGAAATACTCAAAACCATATGATTCCCTGAAATACTTGAAACTATATAATGATGTGAAAATTATTAGTATGAGATAAAAATGCTTTAGTATTCAATAGGAATACTTTACCAATTAAAATTGGTAAACTTACAGGTAGATAACATCTAAGCGAGCAGTAACACCAATGAAATGATCACCCTGCTCCAATATCTTCATATTAAAATAAGATATTTCAAGATATAACAAACTTAACACAACTCTGAGTTGTTTTATATCATAAATTATCTTATCATTGTAATATTGTGGTGTGTGTGTGTGTGTGTGTGTGTGTGTGTGTGTGTGTATATATATATATATATAGCTTTGTATGTAACACTGCTGAGCACAGATACTACACTCGGATTCTAAACAAGTATGTTCAGGACTATTATTTTGACTTAAGGCACAGTGCAAAGATCCTTTGTTCCAAGAAAGAAATGCCAATCCATTAGTAGAAATTCTAATAATATTTCATGCGTACTTTGCTAGTATATATGTTCATATATATGAATATAATTTCATGTACATGCAATGATTTTAGATGAAAGGTAAAGAAGTAAAAGTTATCTGAACAAAAAACTAAACAAGCAGAATTTGAATTTGGGCTGAAGTAAAAGTCCCCAGTTCTTTCTCATTACTAAATATCTTCAACAAAAATTGTCATTTCCCTGCCATGCCTTGGTTGCTGACAAAGTGCAAGCACTTGAGCAAACCACTCTCCCATAATTTCTATACCTGCCAAGACAGTAAAACCAGTGAAAAAGTCTTTATACCCATTGGCAACACAGACCAGCCATTGATAACTTTCTTCTTTTTCATTTAAAGTTGTTTTTTTACCACATCATTTGGTTGCATATGAAATTTCTCATTCATTTTATGCACTTGTTTAATACATGTTCCCAGGAGTTTGCTTGCTTTTCGTTGTCGATGTCAGCTCACATCCTTGACTTTACCAATCCCAGAAGGTTCCATTTATTTCAAGCTTTGTCATGTTTTCATTTTTCTTCAACAGTGCCAGCCATTTTCCAAGGTATCATTCAGTACAATTCCTTCATTGTTCTTTTTACATAAAAATAAAGTTGTTGTAACATTTAAAAAACGAAAATTACCATTCTGACTAATAATAGAGTTTTAAAATTCTTTTTCTGTTTCTCTGTAAAATCAACATGTTTAAATTTATATTTGCATTTTAACATAGTTATATGGGCAAGAAAAAAGAGGCAAGGACTTTTCCTTATGTTCATATAAGGATAGATAGATTGAGATATATATATATATATATATATATATATATATATATATAGGAGAGATGCCAAAGAACATATGCACACACAGATATACAAATGTGTTTGGGTGTTTATAGGTTATCTAAAGAGAAATATTTTCAAAAATCTTTTTAAATAATGAAGATATTGAGACATGACACACAATTTTAAAAAGAAACCCTTGAAGTTGATTATTATAAAAAATTACAGTCAGTCTATTGCTGAAAATTAGATGCTCTATAAACTCATCTTCTTCTTTACAGAAATCATGATATTTTGTTTTATGCTGGTCCCTTAGGCTTTACAATAACTCCAGTTGAAAAAAAATCCTTTTCAACTGCTTCCTCAAAAATTTCCAAAAAGTCTGGTGTGGTTTATGTGTTTTTTTCTTTGTTATATATTTACTCTTGGAAAAGAAAAATAATGAGGCAAGTAAATTTTTTATTTTGTTCAAATACTTTTTTGTTTCATTCTATAGAGGCAAAACATATAACAATAATATACAACAAATGTGCTAACTTTGTACGTTAGCTTATTTGAAATTGTTGATAGCTTCTAAGAGGAGAAAATTTTAAGATATAACAAGTTCATTAACATTTAACTTTCCTTTATCTATCATATGAAAATGTTTTAAAGCTGGACAAATTTTGATTTTGATTGACCTCTATGTAAAAGTTGGCATTTGTTTAGTATACCACCATGCTAAAGTTTGACACAAAGCCTTTTTTAATGTAGGGACCAAGCACAGGGCCATAGCCTAGACATGCCCAGCAACTACGAAAATGCCTAAGGGCCTCGTCAGCATTCTTCTAAAAAGAGGCACCCCAAGCACCAGGCGATAAACCAAGACCTACCAGAGCAGGTGAGAGCCTGGGGAACAGCCCCCTGAGGCCCAAGGAGAGTTGTTCTTTGCTATGGGACATGAATGCTAGCTACCCAGTAGCCATGTCAGGCAGCCTCAACTGACTGCCATCAAAGCTAAAACACACCCGACCTGATCTGTATAACAACTAATATGACCGACCAAAGTGTATCCTAGCTTAGTGCATCTGCACTATGAGGTTGATACAGGGAAAGGAATCAAGTGAGCAAATGTAGTGCAATGTCAAACTGCACTCTGAAACCTTGACCTGCATGGCCACACAGTTCTATGTAAAAGTTGGTTTGGGTCTTAAAATACATTTTTATTGCCTGCAGGAGGCTAAATACACCTAAAAATATTGGTGTCCTAGATATAACACTTAACTGCATCCAGTGGTGAAGATCTCCTTTTGGAGCTCAGGAGAATTGACATTACTCTCAGATCTACTCGAACCTGGAATGATAGTACCTTTTAGCATCCTATCAATGGATCAAATAGTTCCATGTGAAAATCATTAGCTTTAGATAGGAATACTTGAAACCATATAGCTATGGGTAAATTATTTTATTGAGAATACTTTCTTGAAGCTATAATTGATTACAAGTGTTTATTACAATTAAAAGGTCTGCTCCTTGGATGGAGACATAGACTACTTTGGCATTGTAGCAGGTGTGCTGCAAGGAGACACATTAGCCCCATACCTGTTTATCATCTGCCTAGACTATGTGCTTACAACATCTACAAATAAAATGAAAGATAACGGTTTCAAGTTGACAAAGGAAAGCAGAAGAGACCTGCACAAACAATTACGGATGCAGACTACGCCAATGATATAGCACTTCTGGCAAATACACCCATCCAAGCCAAATCCTTGCTACATAGTCTGGAATGAGCAGCTGCTAGCATAGGCCTCTATGTCAATGCAGACAAGACAGAATACATGTGCTTTAATCAAAGAGGTAACATCTCCACACTAAACGATAGTTCTCTGAAACTAGTGGACAAGTTCACCTACCTAGGAAGCAGTATCTCATCAACCAAGATAGATGTCAACATGTGACTAGCAACAGCATGGACAGGTATTGATAGGCTATCGGTCATATGGAAGTTAGACCTGACCGATAAAATAAAACGCAGTTTTTTCCAAGCAGCAGTCGTGTTGATACTGCTATATGGATGCACTACGTGGATACTAACTAAATGTATGGAGAAAAAGCTTGACGGCAATTACACAAGAATACTGCAAGACATATTGAACTAGTCCTGGAGGCAGCACCCGACAAAGCAGCAGCTGTATGGTCACCAACCACCCATCATGAAAACTATCCAAGTTAGATGAATCAGACATGCAGGACACTACTGGAGAAGTGGGGACAAACTCATAAGCAATATACTCCAGTCGACCCCTTCATATGGATGAGCAAAGGCAGGATGACCAGCTTGAACCTGTATATAACAGCTCTGTGCCAATACAAGATGTAGCCTTGAAGACCTACCTGGAGCAATGAACGATAGAGACAGGTGGCAAGAGAGGCTCAGGGAGATCCATACTCTTGGCGCAACATGATGAGGATGATGATATAATTACTAAAAATACTAAAAATACATAAATTATTAGTATTAGATAGGTATATTTGAAACAGTATAATTTTCTGTAAACTTATCATTATCATTATTACAATTTATCAAACCAAAATAGTCACTTCAAACCATATAAGTAAGTAAAGTTGGCGACTGTAGTCGAGGGCGACCAGGAGGCTCCCTTTTTAATAGCTACTACGCTGAGGTGTAGGGGAGGGTGCTACTCCTTTCCCTGGATTGCTCCACTTTACCCTTGATATATACCTTATATTGCTGAGTGTTAAGCAAGGAGGTATCAAGTACCATTTTTAAAGTCTTTGGTATGACACGACCTGGGATTGAACCCTGGTCTCCCAGACCATTGGCGAACACTCTACCTACTAGGCCAATGAGCCGGTTCAAACCATATAACTGAGTATAAATATTCAATTTTAGATAGGAATACAAAAAACCATATAACTGTTTACAAATTATCTGTAAGTTATTTATAGTTTCAATGTAAATTTCCATGAGTACAGCTAAAATCTGTGTGTGTATGTGTGTATATATATATATATATATATATACATCTGTAATCTCTCTGACTGAAGATACAACTAAAATGTCATTTGCTAAATAGCCTTGGCACTAGGGATTAATCTCAAGAGCTGCATCTCCCTACTTTATGCATTTATCTCATAAATGTGATGCTAATTAAGTTTTAGGGTAAATGGTTGGTCTCATTCAGCAGGATCAAACTAAGTCGATAATATCAGCAAGCTGATGGAGATAGACTCATTTGATCTCAATATTGAGAAATTCCTAAGCGAGGTTCAACAAGATGAGAGACACTTCGATGTCAACCATTTTAATTAAGATGATTTCCTAATCTTTGGTCTCTTGACTCATCTCCAATAGATTTCTTCATGATTGTGATCAGCCTGTAAATCTCTGGAGAATTAACTGACAGCTGATCTGGACAAAGTATAATTGGACAGGATTAGTACTATCTTCATATCTTGGATGACAGCTTTACTCGATACTGTTAATTCTTCAGGTAAATAGTCTACACAGCTTATGAGTGATTGGGTGATCAGATTGAGATGCCAATTTCTAAGAAAATTGGCATATATATATATGGGAGATTAAGTGTTAGATCTTTCCCAGAAGATCACACGTCTATACCAGAAAGTAAAATGAATAAAACATGTCACTCACTGTATATGTAGGTTCCGTGCATACTTTCAGCAGAATTTTAGAATATTAGAAAAAGCCATTGTTGGTGTGTTTGGTGGTAGAGAAGATATTAGGTGGGGGCTGTAAATTACACCGATTGAGTTTCTGCAGAGAGGTAACACCTCCCAAACAAGTGTCCTGCATATGATACTAAACCATCTGATGGTGAGGCCCGAATAATGCTAAAACTTTGGAAAATGTGGAGTACCCCTTCATTGCCATCACTCCCAGGTCCATTCTGGCCCAGAGTGGTAGCACTAGAAAGGCCCCTATCTATGGGTCAAATAGAACTGCATACTAACAAATGATTTATACTAAATTGGATTGTTAGAAATAGAACTATTTGATCATTTAACTGTGTTTAAACAAATGTCTGATGTTTAATTGAATTGTTAGTGATACATAACAATACTTGGAACTATTTAAAATGTGTGCAAATGAATGAGTAATGTTAGATAGAAAAATTAGTATTAAAAAGCAATACTTGTAACAACTTCATTATCTGCAAACAAATGATTAATATTGAATAGAATTATAATTATTACATAGCAATAATTGAAACCATTTAATGGTGTAGAAACAATAGCAGTACTAGTGTGCAAAGAAATTAGTTCTAACTCATTTAAAAAGAAAATTATGACTAAGTAATCTTTTACATATGTGTATCAATTTAAAAATTGGCAAACAAATGACTGATGTTACATTGTTACTGTTACATATCAGTACTTGAAATCCTTTAACTGTGTACAAACAAATGATTAATAGTAAACAGAATTATTCATATTAGATTGCAATACTTAACTAATATTTAACTGTATGCAAAAAAATGAGCTCAGGCTGATTTAAAATTGTTATCAAAAAAATGTGCTTACAAATCATATATTTAATATACATGTAAAAACAGGATCTCCAATGGACATGCCAATTATCTAAAGTATATAGTAATTTATTGTATCCTTACTCTGTTTTGGGGGCCAATAATAAACATTCCTGCTTGCTTGAAAGACAAACTGATCTGATCCATTGACTGTCATTAAAAAAGACAGTTTTTAACCCGCTAACTAAAGAGAGACAAAAAAATAGAGAGAGAGGAACTTGCTTCAGTATCTGTCTCAACCTGACCTTATGCCATACAATGCTTTTGAGAGAAGCAACACATTAATATCAGTTTAATTGTAGCATGCTTAGCATAGCAATTGTCATCTTGGGAAATGGAATTGGTGACCTGAGTTCAAATCCTGGATGAGACTGTTAATCCATTCCTTTTCTCCCTAGCTATGAGTAAATAGAGCAGATTAAGTTCTTTAGACTTGGTAAGGCAACCAGTCTTGAAGAAGGAAATCTCTGGATTCAAACCATCAGTAACTCCACTTAAAAGTTCCCCTTGTGTCACATTTTGTTCATTGCTGAGGAGTTAGATCAATACATACTATCTGTTAAGTCATTATTTCTTTTAATTTGCATTTTTTCATCTCTCTCATACACACACACATGTATATAAAAATCTTTTATAAAGAATATTAATTGAACTCAAGGCAACATACTATCTGCATACATAACACTACCAAAAATGTTTTGGTAAATGTTTCTATAAAGATATTTTGTTGGAGAAATGAACGACTTTCTGTCATTGGAGGTTCATAAGAGATATTATTTGCTTTCTCTTTCTCCTCCTGACCATAATGTTAAAGAATTTTAAAAATTAAAAATAACCAGCTTATGGGTAAATTTTGGCTTGCAAGATATTAATTTACTTTGTTCATCCTGATTGAAAAAATAATAGGATCGAAACATCCATTCAAGAAAGCATTTTTTGCAATAATTTATATATATATATATATATATATATATATATGTGTGTGTGTGTGTGTGTGTGTGTGTGTGTGAGTGTTCAGAAAGTAATTACATTTTACCAGAGAGGAAATAAAAACAAATGGAAGTTAAAATTATTCAAATATTATCATAAAAAATGTAATCACCCGCACATTCAATAATTGAAGCCCAAAGAGAAGTCAAATTTTTGATACATCGTTTAAAGAAATCTGGTGTTTTCCCACAGAAAAATGTTTGAAAGACCGCTTTCAAGTTCTTGGTTTCTGAATTTTCTGCCATTTACGAAATTTTGTAGTAACTGAAACAAAAGAAAAGTCCATTGGTGCTAAATTTGTTGAGTATGGAAAATGTGGAAAAATCTCTTATCCTTATGATTTACTTTTTGGGGAGGTTTGTTTGGCTGCAGTCATTGAAAATAAAGGCGATTATATTTTTGATGATAATATTGATATGAATTCAACTTCGATTTCTTTTTATATCTTCTCTGATAAAACATGATTACTTTCTGAACACCCTAAACATCCAGGAAATTTAGTTGGATCATAGTAAGCCATTAGTATTTGGGGATAAAAATGTATTCTTTGAGGTGGTGGGTAATTTGTTCTTAAAGACTAATTATGTCTTTGAATCAAGATATTTTTTCTTTCGTATTCTTTTATCAGAAAGTTGTCATGGGATGATGAAACTATCATTTTTTTTAGCAATTGCTATCCACTGTTGGTTTGTCTTTTTACTAGACTGGTTGCCCTCCAAAGATTGAGAACCCAGTCTACTATAACATTTTTAGCTAGAAGAGAGAGATTTATGCCTTTCACAAGGTCATCAGTGTGAAATAAGCACAAACAGCCTCATACAGGATTTGAACTTGGCTCAATAATTCAATTTTCTATGCCAATAGCCATACTGTCTTCCCTCCCCAAAATATTGTTAATATTCAATTTTTCTAGTCAACGTATTCTCTATATGTTTTTCTCTCCCTTCATTTCTATTGGTTCAATTTCGATCCTCTTTTCACCAGTGTTTTGTCATATCTTCAATCTATTCTTATTTTGTGAGCTACATTATATTAAGGAACATTGTAAATAGACTGTTTATTTTCTTATTGTTGTTTTCTCTATCAAATTTATCATTTTTTTTTCTTTGCCAAGTTCTGTTGGTAGTTATTTTTTTAATTTCTTATTATTGTATGGCATCAATTTTTATGCTTTGCTAACAAATAGAAAATTTCTCTAATACTACATATGCTGACTGGTTTAGTTTATTTGTGGTTTTTTTGTCATTTCAGTATGGGCTTCTTTTTTTTTACCATGGTCATTTAATAATTGATCTTATTGAAAATGCATGAAAAAAAACTAATTTTTTTTCTATTTGCTGTTACCCAGAAATTCAGTGAAATCATCCTTTTGTGCAATAAGAAAAACACAAAGTTGTCACAAAAGAAAAACATATAATCAAGAAATCTATTCATAATGGTCCAAGTCAGTCTGAAAACATTAAGTTTGAAAAGATTTTAAATTAGCATTTTGTATTTTCTTTTGAAACAATTTCAGCTTTAACTATTGATGGTGTTTTATCAAAATGAAATTCTTGAATAATTGTGAGAAATTATTGTAAATAGAAATGAAATAACAGATTTTTTAAAAAAGCAAAAAAAAAAAAAGTACTTATCATAAGAAGAGTTGTACATAATTAAGTTTTATCTTTTACAATTGACTATTAAAAACTTTTGGAATTTACTCTGATTTTTACAACATGTTTCAATGTACTATGATCTTTTTGACTAATAAAATATGCTTATGACTTAACGGAGCCTTCATATATTTATTTCATTTTAATAAAGTTTCAGAGATTTCTTCCATCATGAAAAAGTCTTTGTAGATTGCTTGGATCATAAGACTTTAGATATTTATTTCATTTTGATAAAGTTTCAGAGATTTCTTCCATCATAAAAAAGTCTTTGTAGATTGGGACGTATTCACAAAGATGACCAATCACCCTAACAAGCAACTTGATATGCTGGAAGTCTTGGTCATGCAGAAATCAAATCCCGTCGTACACTGGATCTCATTTTCATCAATCATACAAAGTGATAATGAGTCCATCCAAAATTACCTAATTCAGCTGCAGTCAGGAGCACAGGATTGCAACTTTATATGCCTCAACAGCAGTCATGATCTATCGAGCATATATATTAATGACCAGTTCATCTGGGGTGTAGTTAATGATGCGCCGCAGGCGGATATGCTGGCTAAAGCAGGTTTGCTGAAGATCCTGTAACAGAACATAAACCATGCAAAAGCATTTGAGACGTCCATGCAAGACCAAGACAAGTTCTCCGGTGTCTCAGACATAACAGGGCTTTGGATATCAGCATGTCACCAACAAAAACGGGCCGAAAGCATAGCCCGATCAACCACTACCCACAGTCATGAAAGGACCATGAAAGAAATGCAACCCTGTTGAAATGCATGTAGAGGTTGCAGTAGTTACCAACATGGTGGAACTGGATCAGGTGATAGGCCATGGATGTGCCTCACATAGAGTCAGACATACAAAAGGTGTGGCAAGCAAAACCACTTTGAGAAAGTCTGCCTATCAAAGGATAAGAAACGAGGCGCTATACAATATATCAAGAATGAGAAGGCCACCATGGACACCCTAATTGTGCACATGGTATTTGATCCAGCAACTGACACCTATAAGCCAGGCAATAACAACTGTCGTGAGGAGGTTGATGCAACAGTATTCCTTTTCTCCCTTTGCTCAGATCTAAAATGGGCCAGGGACATCCCCACAGCCAACTACATCAAGCTCAGAATCTACTCTGATAGTGGTACAACCATATGCCTTCGTAGACTAAAACACCTGCGGCATATGGGACTCTCAGAAAGGAATTTGGTCCGCTGATGGAAAAAGGTGTACACCGTCGGAGGATTTTCTTTAGTGTGTCATGGTTGGTTACCTGTTACTTTTAAAGTTGGGAAAAGAACCACAAAGCAGGTGCTAAACATATGCTGGAAGGTACTGGAAATATACTTCAGAAAGGCAGTCTGTATTGATGTCGGTATATTACCTCCTTGCTTTCACAAACCCATGACATCACCATGGTCAGTAACATTTGATGCGGTACATCCAGATATCTAACATCACAAGATAGACCCTCCTGCAAATAAACGTAAGTTCATTTATCCTCAGACCCCTCCATATCTGCCAACCAGTGAGATCATAGAAAAACTAAAAAAATGGATATTGGACCAATTTGCCATCAGTGTTAAATAATAGAGGGAAATTCCCAGCCTACATCTACCACAAAGAAGGTTCAAACTCCAAGGCCAAACATAGACCTATCCCAGTACCATACTACTACAAGGAAAAAGTAAAAAAAGCTCTCTGGGACAATGTCAAAAGGGCATCATCACTCCAGTACCAACTGGTACCCCACTGGTTAGTGCAGCACCATGGTTATCACCACAAAGAAAAATGGGAAACCAAGGAGAACAGTAGACTACCAGCATCTAAATTCCCAATGCAAATGGGAAACACTCCACACCAGCTCACCATTTCAACTATCATTACAGGTACCACCAAACACAAAAAACAGTCCTGGATGCTGTGGATGGCTACCACTCAATTCCTCTAGGTGAGGAATCACAACCACTTACAACTTTCATCACAGAGTGGGGTAGTTTTATGCATATCAGAATGCCCTTAGGGTACTTACTTCCAGTGACATCTAGACACGTAGGTATGACAAGATAATCAAAGATGTTCCTTGCAAAGTAAAAATTGTTAATGATACCTTACTCTTTGACAAAAACATAGAAGAGGCCTTCTGTCACACTCTTGACTACTTCTTACTGTGGGAAAAAAATTAAATCATCCTCAACAGAGAAAAATTCCAATTCTGCCAGGACATAGTCCAATTTTGAGGCCTCCAAATAATATCGTCAGGAGTGACCCCAAGCAAAAATTTAGTACATGCAATCTCCAGCTTCCCAGCACCCCAAAATATCACTGATGCAAGGTCTTGGTTTGAGCTAGTCAACCAAGTAGCATGGACATCTTTACTAAGCCCTATAATGCTGCCATTTCAGGACCTTGTAAAAAAAAACTCACTCTTTGTTTGGAACGAAGACCTGGAAAAAACATTCCAACAATCCAAACAAATAATAGTGGGCTTGGGGAAAAAAAGAAGTTACCATTTTCAACATCCACAAGGTAACCTTCCTAGCCCCTGATTGGAGTAAGGAAAGCAGAAACACAGCATGTGCCCCACTGAGGAAGCCCCAGTATGTTGTCCCGGTGGATAGTGCATTGTATTTGCCGGCAGCAGATTCTGCACTGACACAGAGCACCGGTATGTGGCCATAAGAGGCAAAGCAGCCACAATTACCTTGGCATTAGAAAAATGCTGCATATTCATTATGGGTTGCCCAAAGGTAATAGTAGTAACAGACCATCAACCACTAACAGGAATATTTGGGGACAGAGACCTTAGCAAAGTACACAACCCACGCCTCTTTAGACTTAAAGAGAAATCTCAGATATTTCTTCAGTATCCAACATTGCCAGGACAGGTGGCACAATGGTGCCAATGCAATCTCCAACAATTCAGTGGCAACAGTAGAATCCCTGATTAGCCAATGATCCACACATCTATCTTCCAAAGATAATGATCTCTCAGACAACATAGATGCAGCAGCAGAATTAGCCACCATTCAAGCAATGATGAATACCGTTGACAACAATGATCCCATGATACCTGACCACATTCAGGCAGCAGGCCAAAATGACCAGAGCTGCACAAACTTTATAAACTCCATCAATCAGGGATTTCCTGATAGGTATTGGCCTATCACTGGCAAAAGTCCTACTTCACTACCAACTCCATGATTCCATTGTTTCACAGACAATCCTCTACAAGCCACATCCTGAATGGATAGAGGCGGCACAACACTGCGATGAAATCCTCCACCAGCATAATGCAAAAATAATAGATAGGTATAACATATATACCCACAATCTTCCCTCGTTACAAGCTGGTGACAAAGTAGCTATCCAAAGCCCACTCAATCACAGGTGGAACACTACGGGAAAAATCATCACTGTCCTACCAGATCGTCAGTACTGAATCAGGGTTAATGGATCTGGAAGAATCACACTTAGGAACTGCCGTTTTCTGAGAAAGTGTGAAATCAAGGGCACACCAACCCCAATACCAGGTGCAATACTTGTACCAATAATTTCCACTATCAATACTCCACTCTAGCACCCCAATCCCCCAACAACTTCTGGTAATGACATGTGCAGCAGTTGAATACCCCCAAACAAGCTATATATACATCATCAAGCCTTTGGTTGTCAAGAATTGCTTGAGCTCTGTCCAGGTCATTACCACATAACAAGCCAGGCCTCAAAGAAGGGTACAGCCTTCAAACAACCTGGCCTACTCATGGATGGAGGGAGATGTAGAAGACATGCAGAATAAACAACAAGCATAACAACACTTACCAGCTCAGTGGCCCCAGCTAACGTCCAGCTGGTAAACAAAAATAACACGGGCTGTAACTCAATACAGACTCTGCAATATGACTGATGCAAGCTGGTATATATAAATATATATATACATCAATATATCCACTCACTGGTCCAGCAACTAATCACTGTCCAGAGAATGGACTTAATTGCATGCACATAATGAAATGACCCAATGTCCATAAACTCTCTCCTTCCTTGGTTCTGCATCTCACTTCAACTGGTAATGCAACTGACTCACAGCTCCAAAGCTTTACATTCTACACAGGTAAAATCTCACACGAGAAAATTTTAACAGATTGTAACAAAGCCTTTATATATTTGTTCCATTTTATCAAAGCTTTCTCACCGTACTTTTATCTGTACAACATATCTTCTGTCTTTACAAAGCTTTTGCATGATTTTATCTTAACAAAGCCTTTACAATGCAATTCTCTTTTGTTTTTAAGCCTTTAAACATGCTTCTGTGCAGAGAAAGTTTTGTTTTGTGATTGCGTTACCAAAGATTTTACAATGTGCTTCTGACTTAGCCAAACTTTTATAAGTTTTCTTCCACAAAGTCATTGCACATTGCTTCTTAGAAATTGCCTTTACAAATTGTTGTAAGTGATTGCAAATCATTGCTACTGTTATATCTATAATAACTTCTGATAGGTATTTAATTGATGCAACTGGTCAGCCTTAAATTTGACTTGGCTAATCAGCCTTAGATAGGTATGCAATTGATGTGGCCAGTCAGCCTTAGATAGGTATGCAATTGATGTGGCCAGTCAGCCTCAAATAGGAATGCAATTGATGTGGCGAGTCAGCTTCAAATAGGCATCCAATTAATGTGCTCAGTAAGCTTCTAACAAGCAAATTGCTCACTAAAGCATTGTATTGTAACTGCTAGTCCAAATAAAGAATTCTCTTTATACACTGAAAACATATTTAGGAAAATTCATAGGAAAAGATACCTTTGGTTTATGTCTAGAAAATCTTCCACTTGAATTCTATTTTAGTATATAAATAATAAAAAGATAAAGATTTGGTTTAGTTAATCAAATGAACGCCAATTAAGGGTAGCATTTTTACTGTACCTTTACTGTAAATTGAACCCAAACTGAAAAGTTTCTTTTTGTTTTTTTTAAATTAATATGCAAATGTGCTTTAGTAAACACTGAAAATTTAGTGACCATAGCTGTCTAAAGATCCTTGAATTATTCAGTGTGAGACAGATAAACAAAAAAGATATTTGGTGAATTATCTTAAATATCTATTGTAACTTTTTTTTTTACACACTCCTTTTAACATTTTGGGACTTAGATAAATATTAGTTTTTTAATGACCTTTTAACTGCTTAAGTATGAACCTAAAAGGAGGCATCCAACCCAAATTTATGACTTTCTCCTCCCACTCCCAATTCCCCCTGGCTGGCATCCTATTCTCACCCCAGCTGTCCTGTTCAGTTCATAATGAGTTTCTATTCTACTGGCATAAACAATTAATGTTTAAGTTTTGTAGTCCAGCAGTAATATTATTTTACAGCAATTAATATTATGGTTGGTTGAGTTTTATGGGATATCAACCCTTGTAGGTTATTTAGTACCAAATCCTGTTTATACATATATATATGTTATATACATTAATTTGTAAACAAATTGTTTGTAACATTATTTTCAAATGAGATCTGGCTCATTTGTTCGCAAACAGCTTAATCGTTTCAAATATAGCTATCTATTCCTTTGCACACACTTAAATACCTAGAGCAGGACGACCAGCTCGAACATACATACAGCAGCTATGTGAGGATACAGGATGTAGCCCTGAAGACCTGCCAGAGGCGCTGAATGGTAGAGAGAAGTGGCAAGAGAGGGTCAGGGATATCCATGCTAGCGGCACGACATGGTGATGATGAAATGGTCTAAATCTAGTAAATGATTAGATAGTTATATTTGACCCAAAGATGGGACCCTAACAGGTATGACCAGTCTGGGTCCATGCTGACTGGACTCTTGCAAATGATATTTGTTTGGCACAACCCTCTCAGCTGTGGAATACACCAATTGCACTTCTGCAGGGAAGTAAGACCCCCACCCCTTCACCCACTCAGTGAGTGTCCTGTATGACACTAAATCATCTAATGAGGAGACTTTAGTCCTAGAGCTTTGGAGAATGTGGAGTACCCCTTCAGCTGCCATTACTCCTTGCTCCAAATGATTAATATTAAATAAAATTGTGTCGGATATTAATACTTGAAACTATTTAACTGTGTATAAATAAATAAGCTCTGGCTCATTTAAAAATAATGTTACCTACTAACTATTCGCTTAGAAATTATATATATATATATATATGAATAAAACAGTATTTGGCATTAAATAACCCACAATCAAGGTCTCTGCACTAACTTTTGTTATATTGATTCATGGTCTCAGTATATCATTCAAAGACCTGCTTGAGATTTTTGTGACATTGTTTGGAGTTTTGTGATTTCTTTTTCTTTTACTTTCATATCAAGTATTCAAACAACGCAAGCTGTTGCAGATTTTTGTTTTCACAATTGCGGCCAACTTGAATGTGACTTGTATTGATGCATCATGAGAATTGTTAAATTCACTGCTCATTAATCAACGTTGCCTCACCTTTTCATAATGCACTTTTTACAAAAAATACACTTTGCATCAGTTTAACCTTTTAAAAAAAATCAAGCTGTATTAAATCCATTCTATGCATAAAATTGATGGTTGGAGTTAATGCAACAAAATAAGAATGTTTTTGCACAATACTTTTAAAAATCTTGGAAAATAAAGCAATTTCCAGTTCAGTCTGGCCACTGGTTTCTTCGTAACTTTTAACACATTAAAGTCTAGTATTTTAGTTTTAACAAGCTGAGTTCAGAATCTGAATGGGGTTGTTTACATTTAATTTTTTTCAGAACCTGATAATTTATCTGTTTTTACCACAAATATATTCTCCAATAAAGTGAAGAGAAAAACACTGTTTACAATATATTGGGTTATGTAAACTACATTTTTGGAATTGTAGCTTAGATTTCTATTAATTATGAATGTTGTTTTCGGTTTTCAAAAGTATAGGATTTTCCTTCTACGACAATATTATGTACACCACATCTTTTATTTTTGCATTTTGATATTCCATACATTGTGTATTCCCCAAATTTAGATGAGATTAGTGTGTGTTTTAAATTTTTTGGTTGTTGTTTGCTTTTAATTATTTACACCTTGGAGCCTTTGGGTCACCCATGACTACAGTCGCCAACAATTAAGTCTAACGTTTTTAATTCTATCATTTTTTTAAGTTGATCTAGGTTCTTTGATATTTTTGTGAATAATTCTGAATTTTTTCAGCTGTATTTTAAGATATATGTTAAGGGATTTGTTGCTATGTTTTTTAGGGGTTCATAGATCTTCTAGTGGTATTTTATCAGCTAATTTAAATCCCTGATTTAATAATGTTGCAGTATATCCTCTTTGATGGAAGATTATGCATAATTCTTCCAGGCAGATCAGTCGAAGGTTTTTTTTTTTTTGTGACTATGGTGCAGATCTGACATGTTAGCATGTTAGGAGTGGATTTTATGCAGCTTCTGGTGTGATAGTGTAATATAATGGCTGAGAGATTTCGGTTTATGCCTTTGGGTTTAGTTAGGCTGAGAACTTTTCGGCTCAGCACATGGGTTAGTTAGTTGCAACATTAACACAGGTGTTCACGCATTCGTGGGCAGAGCGGACATGTCACTCAGAGATGTCACAATAGCCCAAGATGGTAAACGAGCCTAGCAAGTGCGAACGATGTCATGCACCGGAAGCGCGCGGAGGATTTTGGAAATTTGAAGAAAGTTAGGAGAGTTGAGACTAGACACCGGATGAGAAGGGTTGACTTTCGCTTGCTCGCGGAGGCCTTGGGAAGGTGTTGCATAAGATAGGGGTGCAGATGAAAAAGCCAGAATAGAAAGACTGTGCCTCTCTCATTATGTCGAAAACCTTTAAACTCAAAGATAATAAAAAGTTTCGTACCTGAACTGAGAAGTCCAAAGTGTTTTTCGTGTTTCGAGATTCCTATGTTCTATGTTATATGTATATATGAACATTATATGTCCATTTTGCATATCCGTATATGGGTATGGTATAATAGCTCTTGAAATGGAGGTATTGTTAAATGTCTCTTGGTTTGTGGTAAATATCTGTGATAATTTGACCATTTTGATTTTTAATGAAGATGTCTTAAAAATTGAAGTTCTTTAAAATTGTTCCATAGTGAATTTTATTTTAGAGTAAGTTGTTTATATCATGAGCATTTCCAAAATATGAAGCATTCATTTAGGTGTTTTTTTCATGCTCTTATTTTTATACTTTTGCCATATTTTTCCCTTACGATTAAATAAAGATTTTCTTCTAAGTTGCATATGTTGGTGTCATTTTGGTTCGTATAGCAGTTCCTCGGATTTGGGTGTACTTTTTGTTGTTCAATTGGAAAGAGTTATTGTTCAAGATTAGTTCTATTCCTATACTGTATATATACACAGCTTAAACACAGATCATTGAATGAGGATAAATATATTCTTAAACATATAAAAATAAATATGTATATGAGTATGTCTATACATATTTGTGTGTGTGTGTGTACACACTTGCCAGTTACTGAAACACACCAATCCAAATTATATACACATCCCTGGTACTCCCTCACCCACATAGAGAATACATACTTATTTGCACACAAGCAGATTAATAACAAAACACACATACAAATACTGGATATACAAAAAGATAAAATTGAAAAATGAGGAAAAAGCACAAAGATGATCATTAACAAAACAAGCAAAAATTATCATTGCCAATTAATTCTAATGAAACAGACACAGACATTAAACCTGGAGTCAACTAGAATCAACCAGAACAGTTTAAGAACATCCTTTGTTGATAAAGATATTCAACACACTACCAACAATTCAATCATCTGAAGAAGATTAGAATGGCTGAGACATATGATGCACAAATATATAAATACACAAAATAATAAAATACCCCTAAATCCGAAATATATACATACATGGAATAATAAGCAAAATACACCCTAAATACCAAATACACACATACACAGAATAATAATAAAAATATCCTCTAAATACCAAATATATGCATACGCAGAATGACAATAAAAAAAACGAAAATCCAGATTTGAAATCATTTGCTGACCTTTCCATGTTAAAAATGTATTCATATAGTGTGTGTATATAAATATATATATATAGTGAGTGCATATGTGTATATGTGTATATTTTTTACGAATATGTAGTGTGAGTATGAGTGTATATATATATATATATATATATGCGAGGATCATTAAATAAGTTTCCAGACTTTTTTCGTATGGGCACTTTTACTGATAGTACACACATGAAACTCTAGTCCCCTTCGAAGTAGTCTCCTCTGGCTGCAATGCACTTGTTGGACCGTTCCAACAACTTCTGGAAGGCCCCATGGAAGTCCTCTTGCGTGAGTGTGTCAATGACCTTCGTCACAGCCTCTTTCATCTCCTCAGTTGTCTCATAACAACAGCCTCTGAGCTTAGGGAATAACCTTGGTTTCTTGAGTTTACTGTTTTTTGCATTTAAACTGTGTGTATTTATGCTAAACTGAATTGTTTAAAATAGAACTATTTTGACATTTAAACTGCATACTTATGCTAAACTGAATTACTCAAAATAGAACTATTTTGACATCTAAACTGTGTACTTATGCTAAACTGAAATATTTGAAATAAAACTGTTTTGACATTAACTCTGTGTATTGCCCAATTGGCTGGGGCTGTAGAATACACCGACTGAACTTCTGCAAAGGGGTAAGAGCCCCTCACAATGTGTGTCCTGAATATGACACTAAACAATCTGATGGTGAGGTTCCAGTGATGCAAGGGCTTTGGGAAATGTGGAGTACCCCTTCATTGCCATTGCTCCCAGGTCCCCTCTGGCCTGGAATGTTAGCACTCGATTGGGCCCTATCAAGGGGTTAAATAGAACTAAACTGCATACTTATGCTAAACTGAATTGGCTGAATTAGAACTGTTTGAATAAACTGAATAGCTTGAAATAGTAATGTGATGATAATTTTAATTCTAATCATCATCATCATCATCACTCAACAAAATTCACCACAAAACAGACATTTCATATTCGCATCAAATAAACCTTTAGCTATCATAAAATTATTCTAATAGCAACAATCCATTTCCTCACCCTCCCTTCCTTGTTTCACCCCTTCCTAAGAACGGCAGAGGAAGTATGTGCAAAGATGCATGCCTGTATGTAGGTGCAAGCAACTGCACATACAAAAACATGCAAACATTAAATAGCACACAAATTTAGGTGCACATGCCCACAAACAGCCCCCACTTTTCAAACAAAAAATTAACCATATCAATCAGTCTTTTTTGAAAATCTTCACTCTGTCTGATGAATACAAAATGCATGAAACCCAGAGTCACAGACACTACTATGTTATATATTATTGTAGAGGTTTGTGGTTCTCACAAGCTCACTTAATGGTAGACCAAATTTTGCGGTAACAATAAATACTACTCAATATTAATGATTTTTTATGGTGAGTTTTTATACATATAGAAATATATACCCCCTATATATATATATATATATGCATATATATATACATTCATCTGGCGAATGCATAAAGCATGAAACCTAGTCACACTGTGATGGCAAATTAAAATAAAAAGATCCCCGGATGAGCAACCATTTAAAAGTGTATGGGAACTGGTGCATTTAAATATTGTTATCACCAAACGGGGAGTTTATTTTTTGCACGTGTGAAGACGGGGCGGTCTGGCACTTGATCCCTTGTAGAATAAGTCCTTGTTCAGAATCCTTTCTCGGGCATATAGGAACTGGCATATTATATGGGGGTTAATTTGGGGCTAGACTGACCGCCGCTGGCAAGGAGTTTCCACATTTCACATTACACACATACCACCAGGCCACTAGCTCTTCCTGCTCCTAGAATAAAGGAAGATATGAGCCTCTAGGTTTTGATATAATAATATTAACTATAGTAGTCAACAACTTCGGTTTCCCGTATAATATTTTTAAAGGCAAGAATAGGAAAATTTAGGCGAGAATAACATAAGGCGAAAGAAGCTGAAAACAGACATGAAACAGACAACTTGACAGCAAGCAACACAATGAACAAACTTCAACATGTGGGGGCATTAAAATATAACAATCTTTTAAATACACACATGGACACACATATTCAACATGTCAGCTATATTATCAGCGGATAATACATAACTGTAAATGTTTTTCTTCCTTTTTTCCTTTTCTTTAGTCTTTCTTTACATTGAGGGAGAGAGAGAGTGTAATTGCAATGCTTAAGAAGTGTGTAGGGAGAAACAGTCTTAATGTTTACTTATCTTTTGATGGGTTCCTTCAGAGAGTATTTTCTCTTTTACGGGCAGGCAAAATTTTACATATATATAGCTCTGGCTTGAAGGCCTAGGTTCCTCTTGTCCAAGATTCTATTTTGCTTCTTCACCCTGAGTCTTGGCATGAGACTCGCCCTATCTGTTCACAACAACATCTCCCTTCAAAACTGATTTTCTTATTCCCTATTTCCGCTTACGAAAAAGGGGGCTATATCCGCTTTAGGATTCTAACCAATCATTTAGCTTCTATCTTCTCTGCAGTCACAGAATGCAAACATCTGTTGGCTTTCATTCTGTAGGCGATCCGTTTGGACTACTATCTCTTTCACCCAAGTGAGGTTACGGAGTACAGATAGCCTGACCCACATCCTTTACTTTCTCCGACAGACCGGCCGAAGTTGAACTACATTCCTTATTTCTCTTTTAACGGTCAGTCTTTGGAGGCCTGTTAATTCAAACACGGAGGGATAGTAGTAATTCCTTATTTCTTTTCTCTCAGTGGTAGACCACGTGACAGTCACAGACACTACCATGTAATATATGACCCAGTTGGCTGGAGTTAGAGAATACATTGACTGCATCTCTGCAAAAGTGTAAGACTCCTCCAATGAGTGTCCTGGATATGACACTAAACAATCTGATGGTGAGGCTCCAGTAATGCTGAAGCTTTGGTGAATGCAGAGTAGCCTTTTATTGTCATCACTCTCGGATCCACTCTGGCCTGGAGTGATAACTCCTGATAGGGTCCTATCTATGAGTTAAATAGAACTAAACAGTGCACTTATGGAAACCTGAATTGCTTGAAATAGAACTGTATTGATATTTTAGGCTTCCTTTTTTATAGAAGAGTGTTTTCATTCACTGGCACTTAAAGTCCTTGAAAAGAAGATTACTGGTCTACCAGATTGATTCAGAGAAGCTGCAATACTGTGGTATGAAGCATTGGTCTCTAAGGTGAAAGGAACTATTTGTCAACAGAAAACACAGTAGTGTTTTCTATTTCAGCTTTTCAGCAATCTTGGGTTGTGGAAAGCTATTGGCTAGGATGAGAAGGGTTACTTTTTCAGAATACTTGGTAATCCATTGGGAATAGTTAGAACATTCCCAAGCAGAAAGAGAATTAATTAGAGGTCTGGTTTAATTGCACCCTGAGATATTGTGTAGCCTAGAAGGTTCACTGTAGAGTTTGAGAAAGAGCATTTATTATTATTGTAAATTAAATTAAACTTCTTGGCCACTTGCATAAATGTATTGAGATTCTCATCCTGTCCTACCTGGCTCTTATCACAATTATATTGTTTAAGTAGGCAAATGTATGGGAGAATGAATTGTTAGCTATAAACTTATCAATCATTCTTTGAAAGCAAGCAACTCTATTGGTTACTCCAAATGGTACTGTGCAGAATTGATTTAGCTTGTCATCTGCTTCTAAGGCAGTATAATTTTTGTCTTTTTTGGATATTGTGACCTGGTGGTAAGCAAATTTCAAATCTATGGTATTATCGATTTTGTATTGTGCCATTTTGTTTACCAATTCTTTGAGCTTAGGTAAAAGGTAGGCATCCAGCATAGTGAATCTGTTAACCTTCTGAGAATAGTCGACCACCATTCTCTTTTTATGTTGTTAGTGGCCACTACAACCTGGTCTCAATACTTACATCAGAAAGAAGTCTATTTACTTCAGTAGCAATAAATTCTTTATCTTGCTTACTGTATCTTCTACATTTTACTGCTATCAATTTGCAAGCAATTCTCAGCAAGATTAGTGGGAGTGGAAGAACAGAGAATGTAATCAATCTGCACACACTTAAGGGGACCTCTTTCCCCTAAATTTCTCACAGACATTTTCGTGTTACCCCATAAAATTTTGCCCAAGAATAATAACAGCACACAAATCAGGAAGCACAGTTTAACATCAAAATATTTTTGCCTTTCAACTTCTACATTTATCAGACAATAATCTGACATTTGGGAGCTCAGAGAAGTCAATGCCATTTAAATGATATTATTCTTTGGTTGGGTAGGTGGAAAAAGTTTTTAAACTGATGATTCACAGAGGAAACTCTTGGTACTCCCAGTGTCCACCAGAGCTCTGACCTTCTTCCCATTTATTTTTATTGGGGTAGTCACTGCAAACAAATTTGTAAATGATGCTGTCATGCTACAGAATTCGGAGAACGAAGAGTAGTGAAAGTCCCGGAACAACATACTTTCACATAATGGCCAATTTTGACTACATCTTTAACACATGGTGTTCTGAGCTGGACAGTTACAATGAGGACACTTATTGTTTCCACAAAAGAAACACTTTTGAGCTTTTGAAGCCACTGTGAATGTTAGGTTTCAATTTGGGTCACAGGGGTTACCCTCAGAGGGGACTGCAGCACTAAAAACTGTATGAGAGATAGAATAGGGCTGAACTTTTCTGAATTTGTTCAATGGTTTGGTTTCTTTGCTTAATGGCATATCAACCTTTGTAGGTTATTTAATGCCAAAGCCATTCTCCTAGAAGAACAGTAGTGGTCTTATTTAACCCATAGCTGGGATGAACTTGTTCAAGACCTCTGGCTTGGTCAAATACAGTGATCAGGTCTAAGGTTACATTTTCAAGTCATCATGGTTGAATGTTAATGGACAGCAATCCACTTTAAGTCATCTCTTATGGCCTCAGCTTTATGTTCCTCAGCACTGACTGCCTTGTAGTTGCAATCTTCACTTAAATGCCTCAGTTTTAGATATTTGTCTAGTATTTCTTCTGGTTTTTCCCAGTGGGTTGTATACCTGGCATGGATTTCATTCTTTGGCTTTTCATATGATTGCTGGACTTTACTGACGGCTATCTCGTAGTCTGTACAGTCAGAGATTAACTCATACACTGAAGGGCTTATAAAGTTTAGGAGCACCGTTCATCAGTCAGAGGCAAATTGTTCTATACTTTGCAGAAAATTTTCAAAAGTAGCAAGCTAGTGCCTCCAATCCTCTACAGCATTGGGATAGTTTCAAATATCATATCACAGAATTTTGTCCATATTTTAAGAGAGATGTATGTTGAATAAATTGTCATGAATTAATGACACAAAGCAGAAAAACCTTATTTACGCTTTATTTAAGATGATAGTACAACAGGAATTATTTATAAGCAGAGGCAGTTCATTTTACAACAAAAGGCAGGGGGGAAGAGGAATGTTCACTACAATCATATAATCAGTAAAAATCAAAAATTTTGTACTTTTTCTTAGTAAAAACATATTAAAGTGTACGTGTAGTTTTAATGCTCTGTAACATTTATTTTCCAAGTTATAAAGCAACATGTGCTTATGAAAACAGACATAATGTCTGTATATATATATATATATATATATATACACACACACACATTTTTATATATATATATATAAATGTGTGTATATATATATATATATGTGTGTGTGTGTGTGTGTGTGTGTGTGTGTGTGTGTATACCTATATTTAATTGAAAAACTGTACAAGCCATTATTTGTCTATTATAAATTTATTTAGCCTGGCTAAGAAAATCCACCTTTTTCAGATAGCCATCACACAATAGAGTGATGGCTATCTGAAGAAGCTAGTTTGTTGAGTTTTTCAATTATATGGAAATTTGCTCAGTAAGAAATTTATATATCAATTATCATACATTGTGCACTCCTGGAGATTTATAAGAACCCTCTTATATATTCTCAAATAGAATCATTCCCAACTCATCTTCTTTGGATATTATATATATATATATATATATATACGAGGTACATATAATAAGTTTCGAGACTTTTTTATATAGGCACTTTTATTGATAGTACACACATAAAGTAATCTCCTCCGGCTGCAATGCACTTGTTGTACTGTTCCAACAACTTCTGGAAGGCCCCATGGAAGTCCACTTGTGTGAGTGTGTCAATGACCTTTGTCACAGCCTCTTTCATCTCCTCAATTCTCTCATAACGATAGCCTCTGAGCTGAGGGAATAACCAAAAGTCACAGGGAGCAAGATCTGCACTATAGGGAGGCTGAGAAACTGTGTTGATGCCCATCTTGGTCAAATAGTCTGTGACAAGGATGGAGTTATGGACTGGTGCATTGTCCTGCTGGAAATGCCACTGACCCGATTTGAAGAGTGCTGGCCTCTTTTGACGGAATCTCTTCCTGAACTCCCTTAAAACCTCAACATAGTAACTCTAACCCTAACCTTTTGGCCAATCAACTCTGGTGTTCTGACTTCCTTACTCCTCCCACACCTCTCATCATCCCTCACAGACTCTGTGCCTCCCTTGAATCTCTTATGCCACTTAAAAACGGATGCTCGATTCATGCAAGATGGTCCAAAAGCAGTTTGAAGCATTCCATAGGTTTCTGTGGCATTTTTTCCAAGTTTAAAACACAATTTTATTGCATATTGTTCTTCTAATGTGTCAGATTGCATTTTTTAAATTCACCAGCTGTGACAATCAGGCTTTCGTAGGGTGTATTCCAATTGCTGCTGTAGCTGTTGATTTGAAGCTGAAATCATAAAAATTGGTCAGTCTTCTCATAAGATGTATAGCAATAACCTACTGAATTTTCAAGAATCTACAACAATATGAAATGCCCATACGAAAAAAGTCTGGAAACTTATCGTATGCGCCTCATGTATATATATATATATATATATATATATATATATATATATATATCTGTGGGTGTATATATGTATTTGCCAACCCTTCCACAACATGGGCGGGATGTGACACAATGTCAGTTTTTGGCAGAATTTGACAGGTTTGAATTGTGAGATTTTGTTCTCCTAGACTGGTTAAAGGTTAAAGAACTAGTCTATCCTACTATTAACCTAGAGTTGGAGGGAGAGTAATTAGATTCATACCTTTCACAAGGGTATTAGTACTATGTGAAATGCAAAGAGCCTTGTCTAGGATTTGAACTTGGGTCACCTCGTCCATTTCTGTCAACAGTTACCATTACACCATAAGCACATCCATAATTAGGTCTTTGCTGAATATAAGTCAATTATTACATATCACAACTGACATGACTGTGTATGTATTTGTGTGAATGTATATATATATATATAGGTATCGTACAATGACTGTTATTTATACAGCAACATTGCTTCCAACAAAGCCTTCATCAGATGATGACTCTGGGTTCAAGCATGGTTTCGGGGCCGAAGCATCATTACAACTAACACGTAGCGCCCCGTCAGTAACTTACGATACTACCAGACTTTGTTGGATTGACATCACTTTATGGGATTACCATATCCCTTGGATCTTTTTTTATGTATTTCCTCTTGTTTGGTGGAGAAAGTCCTGGATTAGTCAAGAATACAAAAGTAGAATCGGTAATGAAACCTTAGCATCCGACCTCGATAGGAAATACATTGGTCATCCAGTCATTTCTGACACATTGTTCTCGCAGATACTCACATTTTTCCAACTTATGCTGATGTGCCCATTCAAAATTTTCTTCAAAGGGACTGTTAACTCAATAACGAAAACTTTTTTAATCTAACGCACCAAATGACAATATCTGGATGCTGGGTTGTTAACGCTATTTCTGTTGAAAATGCAAAATGATGTTCTAAATCAGTTGCGACGTGTCAGTCCAGCAGCCATCGAGCAATGATGATCTGTGCTTATTTTTATGTAAAAGTTTCGAAATATTTCCTTCTTCATCGAAATGAATCGCTCTATTGTTTATATTATTTAGAGCTTTATTGGCAGCCTGGGCAAAAATCTCAAGGACTTCGTTATGTCTCCACGTGTAGCTTTTTAGAGCATACTCGTATCCAGTGAGAATATATTTGAGGCTGGCAGTTATACCACATGCCCTGCATCGGTTGGATGTAGTTAACCCTCAAGCATGAAGGTTGACTGATGTTGGTAAAACGTCGTAGACTGCCTTTATAAGGAAACAATTTTTGGGGTTCTATGGGTTTAAGGTTGACCCATGTGACAGCTCTGTCTTTTGCACTCAGCCACTTGGTCCATGCGCCCTATTTCCTTTACCCTACTATTGAACCAAAACGCGTGACTTCCTCAAGATGATGAATTTCTTCATAACCCATTTTTCTTTTGTTTATTGTGGATTCCTTAGACCACCAACGCTGTGGGTGTGGGGATTTAGGAATTAACAGTAAAACTCCCAACCGGATATTGACTCGTCGGCAGCCAGATACAAAATGTATAAACGCGTCGCCACGCATAAGGCTCCACGCATCCATCCGGTTAAAAATCAGAAAAAAAGAAAAATAATAAAAAGTAAATTAGCCAATGGGAAGCCGTCGCGCCAAAATTAGAAGGATTTTGGAGTGGCGAATTTGGAGCCGGTGAAGAGAGATAAATACTCAGGTTTTCTGTGAACCGCCCTCTTTTTCGGGTAGTGACGTCGAACCGACAACACTGATTTTACTATCTGGTGTTTTTGGGCACCACGCTGTGTCTTGGGACGTAGCGTTGGTTAGTCCATTCACCAAGTAAATAAAGGAAAGTATGAAAGAAATGTTTTCGTCTCTTATCTGTTTCTATCTTTTCTTTTTGTATATTTCTTTTTGACTTTCTTTGGGCAAGGCATTGCGCCAGCCAGTCAACGTGGGGTAAAATAATATAACCAAAATATGGAGTCAGATATCTTACGGCAACACAGTCTTGCCCTTAGCCACTGACATCCTTAAAAACCTTCTAACCCCACATGGGTGAATGCCTTGACCTGCTCTTCCATTTGCCACAGTTCCAATTATTTCTTTCATCTTAAGGGACGATTCTACAT
Organism: Sepioteuthis lessoniana; assembly: GCA_963585895.1. NCBI lineage: Eukaryota > Metazoa > Mollusca > Cephalopoda > Myopsida > Loliginidae > Sepioteuthis > Sepioteuthis lessoniana. Next base: position 6,400,748 of record OY757917.1, read on the forward strand.
TCTCTTGCCGCGACCTGCCGATAAACATAAACATATCAAGTTACACGCCCGCTTTAGGACAATTATATCCGAGTACGACCGGAACTGACTAAGCCCTTTTTCTTTCTAACGACCTTGACATCTCGTTATAGCTAAAAGAAAAGGATGAATTAAAATTAATAACATTTACAAAGCACTTTGGCCAAAAATAACCTGATAAGACTGGAACTAATAGTCGTCGCCAGCCTACAGCAGGTTAGAAAAATACTTTACGGCTACACTCATTTTATATGGGGGAATTCCATATTCACGCGGCTGAGCTGTGTGTCACAGCACTTTCATGATATCAACAGGCCCTTTTCAACGCTCGTTGGCACGCTTCCGGCAAGCGCCCCGGGGCCTGTTCTGGACTTCGGTCCGGAGCGTGGCCCTGGAAAAGGAACAATGGCAGACTTGGGGCCTTTAATTAGGCACCTAGTTTCGACTAGGCTACCTTCGGGTGGGCGAGCTGCATTTTTGTCTCCTTTGTCCCCCATGCACGGCACTAGACCAAGTGTCTAGTTTAAGCCGTTAACTGGCATACGTGCCTGGACCCACATTTGGGTTCGTGAAACTGCTTGCCTCATCAGGCTCACATTGCACTAAGTGAGCCGATGAGCAGCACTGACAAGCAGGGTTCGAGTCTCGGCTCGTTCTCGACCTCCCCTCCCCTTTATCCCCACTTTAATTGGCCTTTGGGCTTTTGACCTTGTGTCAAGTCGTGTCTGGTGGGAGGCAGCGACAAATACTTGGCACGCTCTTGGCGAAGCTCTTTAAGGAGGAATCCTGCATTTTGTGCGGTCGCATTCACCTTACCTTCCAGCGTTGATCCCACTTCTCGTGGTAGATCTGCTTTTCTTCCACCTACATAGGTATGCACAAAGGTCCTTTTTAGGACCATAAGAGGTCCCTGTCTGCGGGTCAGAGTATCTCTGGCGGTCAGTAATGACCAGTCGAAGTAGACGGCCAGGCGGCAAACACGAAGACGGATACTAAGACCAACCGGTCTTAACTCTCGCTCGGTTCCGATTGTCAGATAAGCTGCGCAGCGCTAATGGCACGGTCCAGCCTTTAGCTACTGCTTCGCTATCTGCGCAGCGCTAAGATAACGCCCATCTTAGCCTCAGCCTTCTGGCCTGTCCGCTCGTCCGCACGGCTTCAACCCGACAAAGCCTTCGTTCCCGTCCTATTCGTCCGCACGGCTTTGACCCGACAAAGCCTTCGCTCTTGTCCGCACGGCTTTGACACGACAAAGCCTTCGCTCTTGTCCGCACGGCTTTGACACGACAAAGCCTTCACTCCCGTCCGATACGTCCGCACGGCTAGGGGGCCCTAGCCTTTCCTCGACCTCAACGCTCTTGCAAGGTACAATGCAGTCCACGTAACGACTCGCTGTTACGGACTGTTCTACCACTGCAACACCTGACTCACGTACGACCCGCCGTACGAGCCAGCAACCGGATCGATACATCCACAACATACCGTCATAACCGGGGATATCGATCTACCAACTTCGACCGACCTCAACTGCCCACGACGACTGTCCAGCTGTACCCAACGACTCGACCGACCTCAGCTGCCCGCGACGACTGTCCAGCTGAACTCAACGACTCGACCGACCTCAGCTTACCAGCATCAAACATCTAGCTGTATCTCTACGACTCGACCTACGCCAGCGACCCTCGTTGAACGCCCTGCTGCGAACATCTACAACGCGATCATACCAGCTACCAACATCACCCAATCTAGCTGAAGGCCACATACAACCGCCACGGACATTTACATATACGCTTGTAAATACGACAAAATAAATTGTCACTTGTTATAATCGTTATCTCGCCTTTGTTCCTTCCTATTGCTTTGGCTGTTCTCATTCACATAATTCATTTGCGGAGTCGACATACTTATCGGCTCCGCAACACTCTACAGCTATTTTTGCCTTCCATTTCCGACCGGTAATTACAGAAGGTTGGGCATTCTTCAATAGAGGGTTGCGTGAGTCAACGCAGCATCTGGAAAAGTCATGCTTTACCTAATTTAAATTCCTCAACAAGTGACAATGTTAGAAGTTTTAGCTTCGTTGATGAACTGTATAATGCCACATTTGTTAAGGAGTTAGGTATTCCCAAACATTTTTTCGTATATTTACCGATTAATCGCTCCATTGCTTCAACTTTTGTTATTGATACCTCATATATTTGCATTGGCTATGATAATTTAGGAATTAATCCAAAATTAATACACCAAACTTTATATTTATTGAGGTCACATTTATCAGCGGAGCTGTTGGGAAGCCGATAAGCATGTCGACCCTGCAAATTATAAGGTTAAGCGTGCGAGTAATGACAGCCAAAAGACAATGAAGGAAACAAAGGTGAGATATCAAATATAACAAAAATGACAATTTATTGTCGTGTTTACAAGCGCGTGTGTAAAGTTCGTGGTAGTTGTATTTGTGAATTCAGCTTGATGGGTGATGTCGGTAGCTGGTATGGTCGAGTCGAAGAGAAGCAGCTGAACCATAGTTGCTGGTAGCTGATGTTGGTCGAGTCGTAGATGTGTGCAGCTGGGCGATCGTTGCGGGTAGCTGATGTTGGTCGAGTCGTAGATGTGTGCAGCTGGGCGATCGTTGCGGGTAGCTGATGTTGGTCGAGTCGTAGATATGCGCAGCTGGGCGATCGTTGCGGGTAGCTGATGTTGGTCGAGTCGTAGATGTGTGCAGCTGGGCGATCGTTGCAGGTAGCTGATGTTGGTCGAGTCGTAGATGTGTGCAGCTGGGCGATCGTTGCTGGTAGCTGATGTTGGTCGAGTCGTAGATGTGTGCAGCTGGGCGATCGTTGCTGGTAGCTGATGTTGGTCGAGTCGTAGATGTGTGCAGCTGGGCGATCGTTGCTGGTAGCTGATGTTGGTCGAGTCGTAGATGTGTGCAGCTGGGCGATCGTTGCTGGTAGCTGATGTTGGTCGAGTCGTAGATGTGTGCAGCTGGGCGATCGTTGCTGGTAGCTGATGTTGGTCGAGTCGTAGATGTGTGCAGCTGGGCGATCGTTGCTGGTAGCTGATGTTGGTCGAGTCGTAGATGTGTGCAGCTGGGCGATCGTTGCGGGTAGCTGATGTTGGTCGAGTCGTAGATGTGTGCAGCTGGGCGATCGTTGCTGGTAGCTGATGTTGGTCGAGTCGTAGATGTGTGCAGCTGGGCGATCGTTGCTGGTAGCTGATGTTGGTCGAGTCGTAGATGTGTGCAGCTGAGCGATCGTTGCTGGTAGCTGATGTTGGTCGAGTCGTAGATGTGTGCAGCTGGGCGATCGTTGCAGGTAGCTGATGTTGGTCGAGTCGTAGATGTGTGCAGCTGGGCGATCGTTGCTGGTAGCTGATGTTGGTCGAGTCGTAGATGTGTGCAGCTGGGCGATCGTTGCTGGTAGCTGATGTTGGTCGAGTCGTAGATGTGTGCAGCTGGGCGATCGTTGCTGGTAGCTGATGTTGGTCGAGTCGTAGATGTGTGCAGCTGGGCGATCGTTGCGGGTAGCTGATGTTGGTCGAGTCGTAGATGTGTGCAGCTGGGCGATCGTTGCTGGTAGCTGATGTTGGTCGAGTCGTAGATGTGTGCAGCTGGGCGATCGTTGCTGGTAGCTGATGTTGGTCGAGTCGTAGATGTGTGCAGCTGGGCGATCGTTGCTGGTAGCTGATGTTGGTCGAGTCGTAGATGTGTGCAGCTGGGCGATCGTTGCTGGTAGCTGATGTTGGTCGAGTCGTAGATGTGCGCAGCTGGGCGATCGTTGCTGGTAGCTGATGTTGGTCGAGTCGTAGATGTGTGCAGCTGGGCGATCGTTGCTGGTAGCTGATGTTGGTCGAGTCGTAGATGTGTGCAGCTGGGCGATCGTTGCTGGTAGCTGATGTTTGTCGAGTCGTAGATGTGTGCAGCTGGGCGATCGTTGCTGGTAGCTGATGTTGGTCGAGTCGTAGATGTGTGCAGCTGGGCGATCGTTGCAGGTAGCTGATGTTGGTCGAGTCGTAGATGTGTGCAGCTGGGCGATCGTTGCTGGTAGCTGATGTTGGTCGAGTCGTAGATGTGTGCAGTTGGGCGATCGTTGCAGGTAGCTGATGTTGGTCGAGTCGTAGATGTGTGCAGCTGGGCGATTGTTGCAGGTAGCTGATGTTGGTCGAGTCGTAGATGTGTGCAGCTGGGCGATCGTTGCAGGTAGCTGATATTGGTCGAGGTTGGTAAATCGACGTCCCGGTTTTTGACAGTGCGTTGGATTAACCGGGGGGTGTCGATGTGGTTGCAAGCCCGTACAGCGAGTCGTACGTGGACTGGATGCTGCATTGCTGGAGCGTCGTGGTCGAAGTCGAAGTCGGTGTTGGCAGCTTGGTCACGTAGAGTCGAGCGAGCGTGGTGACTAAGACTTAACCGTGTCTTAGTACTTCGAACCAAGTGAACGGACGGGGAAACCGTGGCTAAGGTTTGCCAGGCCTTAGCACATACGAAGTCGAGCGAGCGAATCGGTGAAGGTAGGGCTTTGTCGTGCCCCTAGCTGTGCGGATGTATCGGATACGGTAGCTATGGCTTAACCGTGCCAAAGCTTTGCGAACGTACCGGAGACAGTAGCTATGGCTTTGCCGTGGCGGAGACGGTAGCTAAGGCTTTGCCATGCCAAAGCTCTGCACTATCGAGCGAACAGGCCAGGAGGCCGCGGCTAAGATTGGCGGAATCTTAGCACTGCGCAGATAGGGAAGCGTTAGCTAAAGGCTAACCCGTACCGAACGGACAACAGAACCGACCGAATGGTTAAGACCAGATGGTCTTAGAGTCGTGTTTGCCTCCGGGCCGTCTACTTCGACGAGTCTGTAAGGACCGTCAGAGATACTCCAACCTGCAGAAAGTGACCTCTAATGGTCCTTAAAAGGACCTTTTTTTAGATAAATATGTGATGGAAAGGCAAATGCAACAACGAGATGTAGGATTCAGTCTTGTGGATACCTTGCTCTGAGAGCGGGCTCCTGAGAGCTTCGTAAAACGAACTCCGTTTTTTTTTTTGCCGCTGACGCCTTGTTTATATAAAGGGAATGCCACGCCACTCTGCCGGGCCACGTAAATAGAAAGTTCTTCAAAAAAAAATGGGCGTAGAAATAAAGTCCTTCTTCAGCCTGATATAGGCTACCGAAGATGATTCATTCCATTTTTAAAGTTATTTTTGGCAGATGTGTACTGTAAATGTTTTTAGATGTAATTTATTCCCTTTTCTTAGCTGTAACGGCAGGTCAATGTCAAAAAGGGCTTCGTCATTTCCGACCGTACCCGGATGTAATTTTTCTAGGGAGTACGAGTAATCCGATCTGTTTATGTTTGTGAGCAGGTCGCGACTGAGCGTAATCTCTCTTTCATTAGTTTGCTTAGGTCCTGCTAACGATGTCAATCTGTAAGAGGTAGGGAGTAGCAGTGACTGAGGCTTTTAACGCTTTTTTCGCGGATTGTGGAGATTTCGTTTCCCGTCGACGAAGAAATTTATCTCTCTGCGGCTTCCTTTGAT